>PVKA01001611.1:0-95451 GCA_004027165.1 Ctenomys sociabilis | reverse complement strand
GCATAGTTCAGGTTCACTTGTCCTGGTCCCACCTTCCATGTTCCTGATGACTATAAAATCCAAATGATTTACTCCTATAAACAGCCACTTGTTTTGTTATTTTCTGTTCTGCTTTTGAATATGAGTCCACCCGGCATACATATATGTAAGTATGTTTTAACATATATTTATGTTTTATCACATGCTTCATATATAGATAGAAGATAGATAGATAGATAGATAGATAGATAGATAGATAGACAGATAGATAGATGATACAACTTGAGTCAAATTATCATGTACATCATTTCTCTTATCCATATATCTGCTGTGTTCCCTGGGCTAAAAAGAAATGCCATAGTCCCATCTGGACTGACACTGCCCAGTGCAGGCCCCAGGTCCATCTGGAATCACAAGGCCAATTGTTATTATTTGGTGGTCCAGGTCCAACTCTGATCTTTGGCCCCTCTATGAATCTTGTGTCTTTCTAACCAGATGGCTTGGCCTCTACCACCCTGACCAGGGAACTTATTTCACATGATATCCTACTTCCTACAGTGGAATTCTTGTTTTATCATTTAGTACCTTAATAATAGCTTACAAATACTGTACTACATTTATTAAAGCTCATGTTTGGTGATTGGGGACTTTATCATGTTTGCAGTAGTTGGTATGTATTAGGACTTGAGTTTATCCTTCTCCAGACTTGTGTTGCAGTTTGATGTTGTGTGTTTATGACTACTCCAAGAGTCTCTAGACATAGCATTATTTGTCCTCATAGGTGAGGCCCCCATTACCCCATGGCACATCCCAATAAAAGAACACCATTAGGTTTGCCAGCTGGGGTGGGTTGGTGGTGGTGCAAGCCCTTCACCCTCTGAACCACAGCTATGCACTCACCCATTCCTCATCACATGTGTGTACTCTTGTTTAATAGAAGTATATTGTCACCCATGCTACTCTATTTTTCCTCTCTGTTAGTGTTCTGAGCTCTTTTTCACAAAATTCAGTATAGATCACTGCTACCCTCATTAGTAACGCCACAGGACAAGTTACTCTGGTTTTTCAGAAGCTACAGAGATCCAGATTCATGCATGTTGCATTACAATGTCAATGATTTTTAAAACTGCTTTTCTTCCTTTTTGATATTATATATTGAAAAGATATCTTTTATAGTTTAAATTTGCAGAATGTGCATAATTCCCCTTATATAAAAACCTTCTGTTGGCATGCATTGTATAAGGTCTGTTCTTGTGATGAAAATTCATTCTTTCTTTGTAAAAAACAATAAAAGCAGGCTAAAAAGGGCACATAATATGCAGCAACTGCAGAAGTAAGGTTATAAACACACACAACTATAAGACAGAATTGCCAACAAAGACATTTTTCATCGACTCACCAGCTTTCTGCTATTCCTAGTCAGGACTCTGGGTCCTCAGAAAGCACGGGAGACCATCTCTCTATGTACTGTTAACAGAGCAAGGACCAATTTTCCCAAGCGGGGCCTAACGCAGTCCACCTGGGCACCTTCTCTGCCTCCCACCCTTCTTTGTGTTTCTTAGAGAGAAAATAGATAAATAGATAAAAACTATGCAAGATCTCAAAACAATATGATAGGAAATTGAAAGTTAGGTTGCGTATTGTTATCTTCAGAGTAGTTCAGATTACCAGGCACAGGTATGCAAAATTGATCAATTAGGTATTAACTGTTGCTTTCAACTGGCCAATGGAAATTAGTAATACAAATGCATTTTATTCTTTTCCTCTTTCTTTTCTCCTTTCCGCCATCCCAGTTATTCTTTCCTTTTGATCCGCTTCTTTCCCTTTCAGCTGTGCCTTTCAGATTTTACTCTTTCAATTTCTTACACTAGGGAGAATTATGATGTCTACACATGTGGTTGTGATTTATTTCACTTATGAGTATGGTCTCCAGTAGCATCCACTCTTACTTAGTAAGCTACTCCAGCTAAAAACTACTATTCCCAGCTCGCAAAGACTGCGCGCTCAGCGCCCCGGATTTCCTGTTGTAAACGTCACTTCCGGCGGGGTGCCTTCGACCAATGAACCGTGCACGGAGGCGGTCTCTAACCTCCCAAGTTCCTCCACTGCCGGGCGCTTCTGAACCTCCCGGAAGGCCCTGGTGAGGCCAGCGACCCCTACCAGATTTATGGCAGCCTCCGGGAAGCTCAGTGCTCTCCGACTCCCTCCGTTGCCCACCATTCGAGAAATCATTAAGTTGTTCCATCTACGAGCAGTGAAGCAGCTGTCCCAGAATTTTCTCCTGGACTTGAGGCTGACAGGTGGATGTGGTGTTAGTGCGCCCCGTTCTTCCCGGGACCCCAGGGGGCGTGGGCGGGGACCCCCACGGGCAGGTCTTCAGGGCTGGCGTGGGCGCGCAGCGGGCGCCTAGCGGTGTTCTTCCTTTTGTTGGCGGAGGCCCTACCTCCGAACACGTGGAAGGAATGACTCGCTCAGGAGCCCCAGCCTTCCGTGGCGGTCGCCGTGGGCCAGCCCAGCCCTGGGACCCGAGCTGAGCGCGCGGGGTAGGAGGGGTCGTGGGTCGTCCCTGAAGTCAGACGCTGCCGAGGAACTTGCACGAAGTGACGATGTGGCTTCTCATGCATTTTAAATTTACATAATTTAAGTTGGTGCAAAGATTTCGTTGATACCTTATTTCAAAAGGGTGACCTTCATAGGATTTATTATTTAAGCGTTCACATATGAAGTCAAGAAATCTTCAAAGGTGCAGGTATTGCGAAAATACATATCGTTATACCTACTGTATGCTAATGCTGGTGATACCATAAGGAAAGAAAAGAGGCAGCCGGTCCTATAGGGCTTTTGATAATAGTTTACATACCTTTCTGTTAAGTCACCTTTTTTGGAGATAAAAATTTATAGTAAAATATAACAGTTTTAGATGACTGACTTGATGAATCTTGATAAATACGTTGGTTTAACCGCCATTCCCGTTTCTTAGTCATCTTGTGAAAGGTGAAATTACAAGAGTACACTCTTATAAATGTAAGTACTAATTCACTACAGGAGTACTTATGTTTTGAGATTTTGATATTTCATGCTACTTGGCTCCTCTTCAAAAAGTTAACCAAAAAGCTCATTTCCATTAAATGATGCAGTCCACAAAGAATGTGTGTTTTATGTTTTGAGCAGTGAGATATGCTTAAAAAGATGACTGTTTCAATTTAAAAGTATCTCTGACAGTAAAAGACACGTTCCCAGGCGTCCTCCTCAAGCCCCCTCCACTTTTCTTTGAACACATGTCATTCTCAGGACTTTATGGAACAGTTCTAGAAGTCCTCTGGTGAAAATCTTTAACTGTAATATCCATACTACCTCAATTCCTGAGTCAATTCACAACATTTATGTTTTAACGTCACTCTGACTTTAAAGAAGAACCAGGAGTCCCCAGGTCCAAATCTAGTGAATAAGGCGGATGAGAACACACTGTAACATTTTTGACAGAAATTGCCATAAATGTATGGTCAACAGGAGTGACTGTGACAGATGATGGATAAACACTTAAAAATTTATTATAGTAAAAAACACATTGCCATGAATACCCTCAAAATGCTCAGAATACTTCCCCTTGCTTCAAACACATCTCAGCATTCTTGCCAATGTTTCCTTTACTAAATTGTTTTTAAAAATTGAAACATTCAAAATACCCTTTGATCACCCCATGTATAGGCTTTATTCTGCCTGTAGCAATTTTACTTTGGATAAAACAGCTTAAATTTTTCACTGGGACAGGGGCCTACAAGAAGGGCTTGTAAAAGACTGCCACCTTTTAAAATTCCTTAGTTCTAGTAACAAATAGTACCAGCCCATTCTCCTAGTGATTAGTTGTATTTTAAAGTATACAAAGTAGTATCCTCAGGGATGAAAGTACATTTTTAAAAATTTCTGCCTTTATATATTCTCCTGTCTTTATTCATGAGTGAGTTCCACATTCTAGGTAGTATAATCCACTTTTCCTGTGGAAAACATAGTGAAAGAGAAGTTAAGGTATTTGTTAGAGAGTAAAGGTTAGGAGGGGACAGAACAAAACTGATACTCAAGCCTAGTGACTTGATTCAGCATTTGATATTCTTCAGTATTTCAATATACTGAGAAATGTGAAAGTGAAACCACTGTCTGTGTACTCCTAGTTTCCCATCATTAAAAAATGAGAAGCTCAGATGCTTGGATTTTAATATCTTACAGTCAGTAAGACCATCCCATAGTATGTTTTTCTACAAGTGAGACCATTTGTACTGAATCATCAGAACTTTGCTTTTCTATAATTAGGTCTGCTAATTTAAGTTGACTTATTGAAGATTTAATATTCACATATTAATGTGCATCTTTCAGTTTTTTAATACCAGTACTAATTTTTTTTTTTTCTGGAAATGACCAAGAATTTAAATTTCTCAGTGTTATTACCAAGGAATTTGTTGCTAGTGTCACACTGAATACAAAATAGGTGTCTACAGATAAAATTGATGACTATCTGCTCTTGCTGATTTATAACTATTAGCTAGTAATTTTGAGGATTCTTAATAGGATAGTAGTCTCATTTATTCAAATGTTTGGTGTTCAGTAACTTAGAGAAATATTGTAACATGCTTATCTAGCCAAGTTCTAGTAATTGATTGTTTTGGTGCATGAGTGGGAAGAGAATTCAGTTTAGCTAACTATAAGGAAATTTGTCACAATTTCATTTTTGTTAACTGGTAAAACTGAATAGTGATGTGTTAGAATATAGATAACCATTAAATGCTGTTTTAGGTTGAGACTTAAGTAACAAAAGAAAATACTGTATTAATAAGGATTTGTTGATTGGGCAAGAACTCATAAAGAATATTTTATAGATTATTTTCTCTTTAAAATTTTATACAGTGAAATTTGCAAAGATCGCCGACAAGCCTAAAACTTTCTTTTCTCCAGATAAAATCGTGAGAAAAGCTGGAAATCTGACAAATGCTTATGTTTATGAAGTGGGCCCTGGGCCAGGAGGAATCACAAGATCCATTCTCAATGCCAGTGTTGCTGAACTTCTGGTTGTTGAAAAAGATACTCGATTTATTCCTGGATTACAGGTGAGGTTCTTACAGTGTCTTTTTTAGGAAGCAAAAGCCCATTTTAAATCTTAGACCATGATTCTTAATCCCAAGAATAACCAAGGATTATGCAAGTTGTTCTTCCTGCAATAGGTCTCGAGGCACCATCCCAGAAAGTTTGATTCTGGCATCTAGAAAATTCTAGAAATCTGTATTTCTAACAAGCATCTCCAGATGGCCATTACTTACAGCTTGATTAAACCTGCTTTATACATTAATGCTAAACCAACTGTTTACTGTGGTCAATCTCTCATTGTTTTTGGGGGATAATCTATTCACTGTTCTTATTATAGCCTATTCCTTCAGTAACAGTAATGACTAGTATGATTTGTTGGAATGACTTTTAAGAACTGCATTTAGCTTCAGGAAAACATTTTCACAAGCAAGAGATAAAGAAGACATAGCTGTTCTTCGAGAAAGAACGAGTTCATACATTTCAGGTGAAGGAATGGCATCTTTAAGAACTCAGGGACTATTATGAATATTATCGAAATATTGAAGGAACTGGATATATTTCCATCAGAGTAGAGAATTTTTGAAGAAGGGTCCTCATGGATACTTACCAAAGGTTGGCAATAGAGAGGATAAACTGTTTTTGGTTTTTTCTAGGAAAGAACCAAATCAAAGAGGTGGAAATGGAGGGAGACACGTTGAGGATTTGAAATAGGAATGACTTAAGTTTTTAAACTATTGTCAAACAGTAAGACACATTACTTGAGGGATTTTTCTAAAGGGAATTCCTCCTGAGAGCACTTAATGATTTAAGGGTCTTTGAGTCCTGTGTAATTCTAGAACCTTAAAATAGCCCTGAGCCATTGGTTCAGATGACTGGCAATTTATTGTGTGACTATAATAAAAAAAAATAAAATTATCCACATTCTTACTTTATACAAAAGGACAAATTGGTTTAAAATTAATACATTCTAACGTTTGAGAATATGTTAATGGAAAAGTGTTTCATTGCTATTTGAATAGTTTATGAAAATTGGTTTTAAAATCTAGGACTTTGTGTGCATACATCTGAATTTTAAGAAACCTAATTTTTCTACCCTTGCTTCATCTCATCTTCATGCTTCAAAGAATTACATAATATTTAATTTTATCTAATTCTAATAGAATTAACTTCAGATTTGTAACTTTATTTTGGGTTTATTACATACAATGTGTTCCTTGATCAGATGTGAAATTTATTAGTAATTTTTATTTGATCCTTATTATTTTAAGAGCCATGTCCCAATTGGATGTGGAAGTGAGACTGCTATTTTTGGTAAGGTTATGAGATGATTAAGAAAACCTGAATAATAGTGTATGATTCCCTTCAGATGTGTCCTTCTGATCATTTCTGGACATAGAGCATAATTAGCTGATGTTTTGTGCCCCTATAGGCTTTTAACTCTCAAATTCCCCCAAACATGTTTTTGTTGGTGGTGGTAGTTGTGGTGGTGATGTTTGTTTTGATAATGATGGTACTGGGAGTTGAGCATAGGGCCTTTGGACCAAAGTACATTTGCATCTCTTTTTAAATTTTAAGACAAAGGTGTGCATTACTGAGTTGCCTACGCTAGGCTCAAACTTGTGATTCACCTGGTTCAGCCTCTCAGACTTGGAATTACATACACTGTCATGTGTGGCTTGCTTTCAGTTTTCTTTATTAGGCATGAGAACAAACCAAATTTCTGTTTACCACTTTAATATATATATTCCTTATCATTTAACCTAAAGGACTTCAAAGAGACTTTAAAAGAGCACTGGCCACCTATCTATTCTCAAACCACCCCATCATCCAAGCCTTTGCCTCCTAACTGCCTGCCTTGTTTTGCCTTGTAAAAGATCATCATTGGACACACTATATGTTTGTTCTCATTTGTGTGTTGTCATATTCACCCCTGTAGAATGGACTATGAGGGTACAAATTGGAGTCTTTTATTCCTCCTATGTCTTCTCTACATAAAGCAGTACCCACCCTATAGCAGATAGTAATATCTTACATGAGAAATAAGAGTGACTGTCTATGTAATTATATCTGTGTATTAGCTTACTCAGTAAATAGCATTGATTATCAGAGTTTTATGCTCTTTTTTTCATAAGTATCAAGGCTAATTTCAAGATAAACTAGTCTATACACAGTGGGTGTTCTCATCCATTTCAGAAAATTAATTCCTACTGTCTTCTGTGTAGGAATTAACTTACCTTAAAAAGAAATGTTGAGTACTAAATTATCAAATAGGCTTCTTGAAATGTTTCAATATGTAAAACTACTTTCTTTTAGAGATCCTAAATTAATCATAAAACTGAGCAAAGACAGAAGGAGAATGATCTGTTTTAAGGATTTCATTTTAGTGATTTCTCACCTAATAGAATTACTTTTTAAAGAAAGTAATAATTTATAAAGTGTTTTCTAACAAAAAGTATGTCATTTGTACCTTATTCAGTTCTTAGGATATAATCACGTGGCAGCTCAGAGGAAAGAAAACTGGTATTAAAAGAGAGATTTCATTTTCAGTGTGTTGTGAAGGCAAGAAAACTTGCCTGACAAGAAAAGCAGTGTAGTGTGTGGTTCTGTCGTAAAGAGCATGGACTTCAGCATCAAACTGCATGGGTTGACTCGAGCTGTGCTACCAGTTCTGTAACTTTAGCAAGAAATCATGTCTCTCTGGGCCTGAGTTTACTCAGAAAAATTAAGTGAATGCCTTACATTTGGTAAGCAGTCAGTAAATTTGATTATTAATGATCAAATTGTCCGTATCCCTTGGGCACCTCTGGGGATTAAGGATGATCAGGAAACTACTAATCTGGTATGAGGTATAAGATGAAATTGATGTTACTCCTTTGGTAGCCTGAAAAATCCCCCATACTATGGAAGCATTGAGGCTTTCTCCAGCTTATCCAACTCCCAGTAGACACTAGGGTTTCTTTAGATTGATGTTGTAACAGTCTGAGTTTTCATTTTTGTGGTGGTTATTTTCTTATAGTTTTGTGGTTGGGTTGTTTCTTGATACCTTGGAGGAGAATAAGATTTCCTGATACGTCTGGGCACTTAAAGCCTTTGTGGGTTCATCCCCATTTCTAAACTGGAGCAAATTTTATAAATTATGTGCTGGTCTTCAGACAAGTATTCCAGATTCTTCCAATTTTTGTTTTAAACCTCAGTATCAGCAATAATATATTTATGGAATACTTAATCATGCTGTATTTCACAGCTTTATTGAGATATAATTGAAGCTCAGTAAACTGCACATATTAGAAGCATTCAAATTACTATTTTGACATATTTATAGTTGCATAAAGCCATCCCCACAATCAAGGTAATGAACACAATTATCAGAATTTCTTTCAATTGTAATCCCTCTACCTAGGCCATGAGAATTACTGATATTTTCTGTCTGAAAGATTATTTCCATTTTTTAGAATTTTGTACAAATGGAATTTTTCAATGTGTACTTTTTTTTTTTTAATTAAAGAACTAGGAGTAAAACATCTGGGTACTACAGTATTTATATTATAAACATTGGCAAAAAGCCAAACTTTTATGAGATGACATACTGCTTTACGTTTTTACCTCTGTTTGAGAGTTGTAGTTATTCCTCATTCTTGCTCAAATTTTGACATAGTCAATTCTTTCATTTTAGCCATCCTAAAATGTTAGGTAGATATTACCATCTCACTGTGTAATTCATGTCTATAATTTATTATAGTATTTTGATGGTTAAAGGTTTCTAGTAAAAGTAATCTTTTGTGTGTAGTACAAGAGCAGATAGGAATTGATGTAAAGAGTCATTAGGTGATTGCTCTTTTAATTATTGTCTTGTCATTGTACAAAGGAATATATAAAGCAATTTAGAGATTCTGCAAAAATTACTTGTGGTGCTTAATAGGGACTGTGAGCTTGGCCTGCTTTGGGGTGCTCTTGGATTGGTGGAGCACACTTCTGGGAGTGTCTCAATGATGAAGGTGTATCCCTGGCCTGTCTTGCCCTTACCCTTTCTTATCTGTCACTTTTCTGCTCTGTATCCCAGCCACCAAGACCTAAGCAGCTTTTTTCCATCATGACTTTCTATTGTGTCATTGTACCATGATGTTTATGCTTTGAGCAAGGCAGCCATTGACTGAATCCCTCGAAATTATGACATATTTAACCTCCTTTCTTTAAGTTATGTGTGTTTGGTATTGTGTCTCAGCAGTGGCAGAGCTGACACAGAACTATTTGGAAAATCCCACTCTTGTCACGACATACTGCTTACTTGAAACATGTAACTTGTTTGATAAGACCATAGTTAATCATAACGCAGAGGCAAAACTCTATAGGAGGCAAAAGTTATCCCATAGCCAAAGTAATTTCATATACCATTGTGAATTATAAGTGCAAAGACTGGGGCTAAAGGCAGGCCCATTGACAGCAACAAAAACTTAACAATTACTGTGGTGTCAGAAAAGCTATCTATCTAAAATGGAAAACCAAGAAAATTTTCTGGCTCAGTAGTAAGGAGTTATCCACCTCTCCTTAAACATTAAGACTGTTGCTCTAAAAAAAGAGGGGAGGGGGACCAGGGAGATGGCTCAGTAGAATAAATGCTTGCCTGGTTCTGCCAAAAAAAAGACTATTGCTGTAAAGGACCAGTGACCCCAAGCCATCAAGAAATGAGAGAAATATTCTTGACTTAGGAAAATGGAATAATATAGTTCCAAAACATGTCCTTTCATAAGTTCTTAAGGAATGTTAGTACATAGAAGAATAAATGTTGAGTAAAAAATTCAGTAAATCAGACATCTGATTTCTTGATGATGCCAAGTACTATGGATGAGTTTCTACTACATATGTTCTAAAGCAAGCAAGCCAACTTGGAAATTATGCTGTCGTTTCCCTTAAAAAGTCTATTGTGACACTCTTAAATTCCTTAGAATAACAGCATTTGTCTTTTTTGTGTAAGCCTCAAAAAGGTAAAAATTTTATTTTTCATGTATTGTATTCCATGCTATGGGTTTTTGTATTGTTTGCTTTACATTGTTTCCTAACACTTGTGCAAATATTAAGTTCAACAACATTTAGTCCCTACTATGTATGGTAGATTAAAACAGAAGTAATTAATGCTTAGCCCATTCAAAGGTGTTGGCTGCCATGAGCTCCTACTGTGAGAAGGTGGCATAAAATAGATATTTTATATAGTTATTTGTCCTCAGAAATTTTGCGGAATTCTAAAAACTGCATACATTATTTTTTCATCAAATTAAATTACTACAAAGCAACCCAAGTACGTCACAGGTACTTGGTCCCATGCGTGAAAACTTTAGAGAAATGTTTTAATTTAATGACCATAGAAAAAACGTGCTTTGTTTTCTTTTATGAAAGATATCTCCATTGTATCGTTTCATATTTTTATAAAACCTAATTCCAAAAAAAATTTCTCTCAAAAGCTTAATATAATGGCTTCTTGTAGCCAGTAAGAGTTAATGTATTTTATTGTACAAACTATGAGAGCTAATAATTCTTTTTTTAATTCTTTTTCTTTTTACATTTATTTTATTTTATTGAACAAATAGCAATGAGAGTTTCAAATCAAATTAGTAGGACAGATTCAACAATTAATGCAATGCATATTGTTTTTGTAGTGCCTTTTTGTTGTACAAGGTGTATACATGATACTCTATCTACAAACACTATTAGAGCAGATGCCTCTATTCAATGAGTTAAGAGAATGTAGCTGTATACCTATCTTTTCAAAGCTGAATTATAGTATAGTTTTAATAATTAATATTTTTTACATTGTTATTTTACAGGATATCCTGTCCAACACTATTAGTGCAAATCTTTCTTATAGAATTACGCAGAAGTACTGCATATTTATCCTAACTGTACTGTTTATACAATCACAGAATGGTTCTTCCTTTGTATCCCCCCTTTTTTGTTTAGTCTTGTCAAAGATGAGTATTCTATTGTCATTCAATTATTGAAGGTGGTTTTTTTTTTGTTTGTTTGGTTTTTTTTTGGTGGAACCGGGGATTATTGTAGGTGTTTGAATTCAGTGAAACAATCCAACACAGTCCAGCAGTCCACAAAAATAGTGGGTTATCTGAAGTTGTTGACTAGAGCCATTTACAGCTCAACTTATTATGATGACCTTATTTTATATACTTCATTTTTCTACTTCTCTGCTGGATGGTTAAGACCGAGATAAAGCAAGACCTATACAACAAGAAATGTAACTTTTGTATCTGATGAGGTCAGTCAAGTCCCCTCAGGGACTTCTGACCTGTACCCTGTACCTCACTCTGTAGATCCTTTGTTAGTGTTAGCCATGTGGATGAGTCACAGCCATTGCTTGACCAGTTTGGAGAGCTAATAATTCTGATGATGGGGTTATTAGTGTTTGTGATGGTTGTCCATTTGAAGGTATGGTTTTCTGTTTTCTTTTTCTTACATTCTTGATGTTTTTTTACTCAGTGGTCTTACATCGCATTTTGGCAGAATATAGAACTGAAAAGTAAAAATGATAGAGTAGTATGAGAGTGTACACATACTCACCTGACTATAATCAACTGCCTGCTGCGTTCATAGTGGGCATTGCCCTGGAGTTCATTATGTGGTCATTCCTCCCAGGTTTTGAAGTGCAAGGCTCCAAGGTTGTTCTTGTAGGGCTGTAATAGTGATCTCTCCCACTCTTTCATCATCCCCAAATACTATCGTCATGGTGAAAACATTTTTCTCAGTTACTAGTGGGTTAGAAAGTCTGTGTGTCATTGCTGAGTATCATTATGAGTGTTTTCAAAGGCTGTTATCTGTAATTATACGAGCTTAGTCTACATAGAGCTTCCCCCCCATACTTGCTTCAAGGCCTATAAGTCAGTGGACACCAGCATGCACTCCTGGTACAGTCTGAGTTGGGAAGCCAAACTGAAGCTACCAAGTTGTCAAGGAGGAGGTAGACCTTGTAGAGGATGGATTTGATTTCTCATTGTCTGAGACCTGAACCTAAATGAGAAACCTAAAGAAATACAAATAGAACTTTAAATCTAGGAACATATAAATTCATACCAAAGAGACAAATTTACATTGTTTAGTTTCAGTCCTAATTACTTAATTACTTGTGTATGTTGACATTGTATAACATAAGCTTTTGGTTTTAGATACACCAATTCGTTTTAATTATGTAAACCATAATTACAGAAGTATTTTAGTCTTATCTCTTGGTAAATGTTATTAAGTTTCTTATACAGTAAGAACATAACCCGAAAGCTATTTCCTTTTAGATGTGGAGTGTAGTATATTATCTAACATTTATTTGGAGCTCATCAGATAAGATTTAAGCAAATCATGGTAATTTTAAAATAATCCCAAAATATATTTACACCAGAATTAGTTATTTTTACTCACCTACTGTGACTAACTATATAAACTTGGATGATCTTAAACAAAATATTTTTCCTCCTGCCACTATAAGCATTTCAGCTTTTAATTCTGCCACATTGTAAAGTCAATCTTTGAACATTTCTTAGCCCCCAAAACTGGGGCTAGCAAGATAGCTCAGTGGACTAATTGCCTGAACCTGGATTTAATCCCTGGCACCACTTGCTGCACTGCCTTGCCTCTGGGTGTGCTAAGCTGGCCACCGAGACCAGGCATGGAGACCAGATGTGGTAGCACATGTCTGTAATCCCCACATTGGAGAGGCTGAAAATAAGGATCACTACAAGTCTGAGATGTGTAATAAGACCATGTATCAAATACATTTAAAAAAAAAAAAAAAGCGTCTTTTAGTCATTCACTTAATTGTTTTTGTAGCAGTCAATGTTCACATAAGGAGCAGATTTAATGTAAGATATATATGTCATATTATATATGTGATGTATATAAAGATTTACTAGGAGACATTGTGGCCAGCTGAAGAGTCAGGTGTGGAATTGTGCCAAAGCCATCTGTACACTGGAGAGCTGAAGGATCCAATCAAAAGCAGGACTGCAGCACACTGCAAAGTCCTATGGAATCTTATCAGAAGCTGAAGGGTCTGTGCTGAAAGACTTGAAGAATGTACACTGGAAGCCTAGAGATGGACATCCGAAGGCAGTGATGATGACCTGGAACACCTCTTATAAAACAGAAGACTTCTTTCTATTCCTTTTGATTCCATCCAGGCTCCAAGCCTACTGGTTTGTGCCACTCACACCCAGGACAAATTAGTTCTGTCTTCATTAAATCCATCATGCGGACATGCACAGAACTATGCTAAACCAATCTACTGGACATTTCTTACAAGGTTCACACCACAGTTAACTATCACAATTCCCTTGTAGGTAAATATCAATGGATATGTACGTATCTGACTTTGTGCAGGTGTTATTGGGATAAATAGAAAATGAATGCTGCCCTTAAGCAACATGCATTATTGCAGGGAAAGAAGCCTACACTATGTGACTGCTACAGTGTGTTGTGCTATCAGGAATCATGGACAGTGCACAGGGTGGACACAAAGGTTGAGGGAATCAGCAACTTGGACCAAGTTGTGGCCATGGTAGAGTTTCATTTGAGCTTGACCTCCCTCATCTTACTTGTATACCCCTAGAGATGTTTCAGATGTTCTTAGCAACTAAGTAGGAGCCCAGGTTCTCTGAACTCAGTTGAGATACACTGTGGGAAGAAGAAGATCACTCTTAACTTGCAGTCCTCTTGAGCAGTCATGGTTTTCCTCATTGATTATGTTCCCTTCTGCAGAATAAGTTCAATGATTATGTTTTCTATTCAAAGAATTTTCTATTCAGGGAATTCAAGAATCAGCTTGGATGAGGGAATTGGGTACATACAACACAGTACAGATTTCTAGTTGGCAGAGCCATAAGTCTCTTATGGCAGAGCCATAAGGTATGGTGCTAAGGTGAATGATATGAAGAAAAAAATATATAGTGTGAAGATTACAAAAGAATCTTAATTCTATGTTGTTGTCCTCTGAAGATCAATGAAAAAGGAAAGAAAGCAAATAATTGAAAGGTAGAAATAGATTGGGAAATGCTGTTGTTGAGGACATGTAGAATAATTCACTAGGCCTATAGTTCCTGTGAATCAAGAAGTACTAGAATTAGGCATGCTGTGATCAGGAGAGAGGCTCAGGAAACCTAGTGGGGCCTGGCATTGACAAGGGACAGTATGCTTAGTTTGAATCTATATAGTTAAAGGTCTTAGTAAGTACTGTGCAATCATTTGAATATATTTAGGCTATGAAGACCTAAATTCATTTTTTCATGATTTCTTTCTAATTCCTTAGTATTTATATAATTTAAAAACTTATAGATAGGAAATACCTGTTGCAATGGACACAGTGTTCATCAGTGGTCGCTTTTTTAACTGATTTAATGTTACAAATCTGAAGTGTATGCACTCATTTCATTGACCTTTTTGTAAACTAGATGCTTTCTGATGCAGCACCTGGAAAACTGAAGATTGTTCATGGAGATGTATTGACATTTAAGATAGAGAAATCTTTTCCAGAAAGTCTTAAAAGACCCTGGGAGGATGGTAAGTACCTTTGAGTACTTGTTTCGTTTTTAATTTTGTTCTCATTGTTTATATCAACTGTTCACCTTATTCGTTATAGATTTATTATAAGTATTTATTATATATTAAAAATTATGTACCTAAATTTTTTAATTAAACAGTTAAGTACTGTACACTACCATTTTTTAACATTTCCATTTCCAAAGTTTAGTATTCTCTTAATTTTTCATCTTTCATTTCCCAATGTTTTAGATCCTGTGCAACTAAACCTATCATTTGGTGATGCTGTGTAAGTATGGGATAAATTGTGAAGTGTTACTTTTTCCAAATGGTGAAAAAATATATTCTAGTAAGCCAAGGCACACCAAGCCTTTCTTTTTCTTTGTCTTTAAAAAAAAAAAAAAAAAAAAAAAAACTTATTCATTATCTAAAGAGAATACTAAATAATAAACAAAAGGCCATTAGAAATGATACCACACTTCACCAAGGAAAACAATAAGAATTCAACAGTGGTTGCTTGCATAATGTCTACAAATTAGTTTAGATTACCAGATGTAAGCTTGCAAATTGGTTTTTAAAAAAATGTTAGAACTTTAAATGGACATGAAAAAAAAAATTAAGCATCAATTGCCCCCTCTGTAGACCAACAGAAATCATCATTACAATTATCCTAGCCATCCTGAATACACATACATTATGTCTTCCCCCCTCATCCCAGTTTTTCTTCCCTTTGAACAGATTGCTTCCCTTTTACAAAATCTATTGTATATTTCAGATTTCATTTACTCTTTCACATTCTTACAGGAGGCAGTATGATCCACATGCTAGTCTGATTTATTTCACTTACAAGTATAGTATCCAGTTGCATCCATTTACCTATAAAAGCTTGAAAATTTATCTGTTTTATAGCTGAGCAATACTCTGTTGTGTAAAAATACAATTTTTTTTATTCGTTCTTCAGTTGGTGGGTATTTGGGTTGTTTTCAAAATTTAATTATGACAAATTGTGCTATAGTAAACATGGGTGCACATATATTACTGTAGTATGATGTTTTCAGTTCATTTGGAAAGATACCTAAGAGGGAAATAGCTCGGTTGAATGGGACTTCCAATCCTAGCTTTTGAGGAATCTTCACACTGATTTATTTCCATAGTAGTTGTACCTGTATACACTCCCACCAACAGTGAAGGAGGGCTGCCAGCATTTGTTATTGGTTGACTTCTTGATGATAGCCATTCTTGCTGGGTGAGGTGGAATCTCAGAGTTGTTTTAATTTGCATTTCTCAAATGACCAATGATGTTGAACATTTTTTCATATATTTATTTACCATTTTTATTTCTTCATCAGAAAAGTATATGTTCATCTCAAATGCTTGATTGGGTCTTTTAGTTTTGAGGGCCTGATTTTTTTTTTTTAATTCTTTATATGTTCTAGACAGAAGCCCTTTGTCTGAGGGACAGTCAACTATAATTTTTCCCAATTTGTGAGTTTACTCTGTTGGCAATTTCCTTTGAAATGAAGAAGCTTTTTAAAAAGATGAGATCCCAGTTGTTGGTTCTTTGAAGTATTTCCCATGTAGTTTGGTTTTTGTTCATCAACTCTCTACCTGCATACCCTGTGTCTTCAAGGTTTGATGTCGGGAGCCGTTTTAAGATGGCGACCGCTCCTCGCTCCCCCGCCCATCGTGTCTGCCAAGATGGCGCCCATATCCGGCTTCTGGGTTCTTGTTGATGTGCCTGGGTCCCGCCTTTTTAGAGAAATGCCCACCCTTTTTGTAACCCCGCCAATGATATGTGATTACGTGTATAAGTGTGATTGGACTATAAAATCTATATAGCTTGTTCTATCAGGAAGTTCATTGTTGCTTGCACGTAGGACGCCGCGGCTAGCGGACGCATGTAGAGGCTTGCATCACACCTGATAGTTGCTTGCACGTAGGACGCCGCGGCTAGCGGACGCATGTAGAGGCTTGCATCCCGATCCATAAAGGCTTGCTGAACCCGTTATAAGGTGTCTTGGTGTCTTCTTCCGCGGGACGGGAGTGGCGCCGGACATCTACTTGGTGGCCCGTACGGGGCCACCACTTGTCGCGCACAACCTCGCCGGCAAGGAAGACGCGACAACCAGCTCTTCTTTCCACGGTTTATTCAGGACCCCTATACAATCTCCTTCTGCTAGCTAGCTTCCTTGCTTCCTCCTTCCTAGTCTCTGCTCTCTTCCTCCCACTTCTTCCTCTTGCTGCTGCTGCTCAATAGCTTTGATGATGTTTTTATCAGACATATGTTCAAAAAATAACTTCCTGCTCTCATCTATCTCTTCTTTTTTCTTTTTTAGCTTTTTTCTCGTTTCTATTTCGTGCAATAAGTTCTGTCGTTTCATCTCCTCGGCGTCTTTTTCTTCAAGTTTTTTCCTCTTTTCTTTTTCCTCTTCATGTTCCTTTATTTGTTTCAGATGCTCCTCAGCAAGAGCCATTCTTTCTCTGTGTTGTTTTTCTGTTTTTTCTTGCTCTTCTTTCCAAGCTTTTTCAATGTTGAGTTTCAGCTGCTCTTCCCATTTGGTATCTGATTGTATCTTACTCTTACGGAATTCAATCTGGGCATCATCACGTTCTTTCATAGCTCTACTGAGAAGAAGTCCTGAATGAAAGTTTTTCACTCGTTCTGTCTGGTAAAACTGATACTGCTTTGCATATTCAATGGCCTTTTTCCTTTCTCCTTGCTTGTGTATTTCCTCTTCCAGGTCGAGGATCTGTCTTTCAGCTTCAATTTCTTCATTCCGCTTTTTTTGGCTTTGAGTTTCTGTTCTTTCATCCCTGCATAAGTGTTGGTCCAGTGTTTTACCACTTCTTGGGATCGGAAATGCATTTCTTCTTTTGCCTTTCTCTCTGCACGAAGCGCTGCTGCTTCCCTTGTCAAACCACCCAGGCTCTCCTGAATCCTTTCCCACTCGTCATGTGGAATGATGGTGACCTGCCGGAGATCCACCTTGCTAGGTAGAAGAGGTGGGTAGGAAGTGCCACCATCTTCAGAGTTCCGGGTTTCCTTGCTTTCTCTCGCCTGTCCACAGCGCCGTCCAAACCGTACCAGCATCTCTACTACCTCCCCCAGGGCGCCAAGACCTGGAGAGACCGGCGCTGAGCAAGATCCTACGCGCAGTGTTTCCGAGGCCGTGTGGTTGCTCTATTTTCTCATCCAGTACATTTAGTATTTCTATTTTAACATTTAAATATTTGATCCATTTCTTACTTTAGTGCATGGTGACAAACGTGGGTCTAATTTTAGTCTTGGGCATGTGGAAAGCTGGTTTTTCCAGTACTGTTAATAGTCTTTCAGTGAACATGTTTGGCCCCTTTGTCAAAGAAAATAAGGTGGCTGAGTGTGTTTGTAGTTGTGTTTGCATCTTCTAATCTATTTCACTGATTCTTAGGTCTTTTTTTGCCAGTGCCATGCTGATTTTATCTCAGTAGCTTTGAGGTATATAATTGTCGTTGTTGCCCAGGATTGCATTTGCTATTCTGAGTCTCTTCCGGTTCCGGGTAAATTTTAGTAATGTTTTCTTTAGACCTGAAGGTTAACTAATGGTATTTTAATTGTTATTGCATTGCATCTATATGACAATTTTGATGGTAGGGCCATTTCACAATGCTGGTTCTTCCTGTGCATGAGCAATGAATGTCTACATTTTCTGAAATCTTCTTTGATCTCTTTTCTCAGGATACTATAATTTTTCACTGTATAATATAGTTCTTTTACTTTCTTTGTAAGATTGACTTCTAAGTTTTTTGTTTTTTTTTTTTCCCCCGATGTTCTTATGAAAAGTATGGTTTCCCTGATTTGTCTCCTGGTGTGTTTGTTGTTTGTATTCAGAAATGCTATTGATTTTTAAGTGTTGACTCCATTGTCTTTTGTGATTAGTAGAGTCACTCTTCCTTCATAGACATTGTTTATTTGTACCTTTTAAGGGTCAGCTTTTTGGACTCTACAGATAAACAGTATTTTTGCTCATATAGAAACTCTTAGAGCTATTTGATTGCATTATGTCTAGCTTCCTCTATATGTCTCTGATCTGCCCAGGACCAGGCTCCACTCTAGAGTGGCCTGCATTTGTAGTTTCCACCTTTCATCAAATCTTGCAGCAGAAACCTGCAGGTTTTTGAATCTGTCTTCCCCACCCCTATCCCTGCCCCAACTACACTCAGATTATAGTGACCTGTTTGAAATTCACCTCACTACATTCTCAGGCATATATTTGACTACTATCTGTCTTCTGGAAGATTGTTTTGTCTTCCCTAATACTAGACCATTCTTCCTGTTTTCCCTTTAACATTTCTGAACTAGTTGTTATTTTTTGTTTTCCATCCATTTCTAACATGTTTCTACAGTTTTTCTTTTTCAGAATATTCTTTCTCATGCTAAGGTTAACGTAGGTCACTCCACTCTGGATTTTTACTTCTCCCTGTTGGCATTTACATCTTCTTTCCCAGCCTGTATCTCTTTCAAGGGCATATGGCCCCTTGAGAGCCCCATAGGCACTTTAATGTCATCATGTCCTAAAAACTTATCTTTTCCTTCAAGCCAGTTATTTCATGCCAGGAATCTGGACTTTCACTGACTGAACACTAATTAGGTAGAATTTTTTTCCTCAATAATGCAGTGCTCAATTGGAAGAAAATACTGCTCTTGAAGAATAATCTACTAAAATATACTCAGCTATATCTTTTAATGCATTTTTAATACTATTAATGTCCAATTTGACTTTAGTTTGAAGTAACATTGTATTTAGAATTTATCAATGAAGTAATTCTGTTATTCCCCCCCACCCCCCGGAAAACAGATCCTCCAAATGTACACATTATTGGAAATCTGCCTTTCAGTGTGTCAACTCCACTGATTATCCAGTGGCTTGAAAACATTTCAAATAGAAATGGACCTTTTGCTTATGGCAGAACTCAAATGACTTTGACTTTTCAAAAGGAAGTGGCTGAGGTAAGCTTTAACTTTTTTTCTGGTTATTTGATCACATCAGATTCCCAAACAATACTGCATTTTCACCCCAGCTAATTTTAATTAATACATAATCCATTAGCCACAGAGAAACTCAGCAAACAGCTCAGCAAAACTTATTCCCAGGACAGACAACAGGGCTGGAAACTTCTAGGGAGAGTGAATGTAAATGATCCATGTGAGCCAAGAAGGAGGTGTGATAAATGCGGGCAAAGCAACCATAGACATGATCAGAGAAGCCATGCTGACCCATGTGTGTTAGGCTCAGAGTGGTATCTTAAAATTGATCCTTTGTGCTCAGTAGGATGGTAAAAATTAGGATCATTGACTTGAAGCTAGAAGGGTCTTATTATCCAACATGTAGACTGTGTCTTAGCTGCTACCTTAGTGATGCCTATTGTGTCAGCCTCCCCCTGGCAATTGTGTTCTGAGCCAAGTTCCAGGCTGAAGACAGGAAGCTCTCACACTGCAGAAGCTTAAGGAGGGTATTTAGTTACTTTTCTTTCAATGCTGAGACAAAATACCCAAGAACCAAAGATAAAGGAGGAAAAGTTTATTTAGCTCATAGTCTGTAGAGATTTCAGTTCATAATCAGCTGGCTCAAAAGCAGGGTGGCACAGAGCAGATCAGCAGTTCATGGCAGAAGACAGAAAAATCAAGAGAGAAAAGTCAGGGACAAGGCTTTTTCTGTTCCTTGTATTATATGCAGGCTGCCCGCCCTAGGGCAGGTATAGCAGTCACATCCTTAATCCCAGTTTTGAACATTGAATTAATCACAAACTCTAAATTCACCCATCTCCAAAAAGTGTAAGACTGCAGAGGCTTCAGAGGGATATCTGGACACAATCCACAGAGTGGAGCTGTAAGCTCTAAGTCCATCTCACTCTAATTTTATCTCCTGTCCTTCATTATCCCCCAGGAAATTAGTGTTGTGACTTTTGGGCCTATTATTGCATTCCATAGTTTATCACATGGACTTTATGCCCATTTGAAAGTGTACTTTATCTTTTTTTGAACTTTCTGTAAATGAATCCATAAAGAGATGCAGTCTTTTTTATTTAGAACATCTTTTATGGGATTTGCTTATGTTATCCATAACTACTTTATTTTTGTAGCATATATGCCACCCACTGATTGACTTTTTTTCATTCATTATCATGTTTGAGGACCTAGAATTAGCTGTCATGAATGTTCTTATACATGGAAGATTTCTGTAGAGTATACACATGAAAGTAGAACTACAAAATCCTAACTCTTGCTAGACAGTAATATATTGTTTTTGGAGGTCATTATGCCTACATATATCCCCACCAGCAGTGTGCAAGAGTTCAGTTTGCTCCATATTCTTCCCAGTACCTGGTACTGCTAGGTTTGCATTTTTGTTAATGTAAGAATAATGCTATATCGTGTTGTATTTGGTTTTGTTTATGGTGGTTTTGAATGACATTGAGAACCATTTTATGTGTTTGCTAGACTTTGGGTATGTGAGTGCACAGCTTGCATATCTTTTTTTGTGTTACCTGATTGATTGATTGATTGATTGATTGATTGATTGATTGATTTGGTACAGGGTCTTGCTACGCAGCTCAGCCTCATAGTGTTCCTCTTGTCTCAGCCTTCCCAGGGCTAGGATTACAAATGTGTATCACCACGCCTGATTTCTGGCCTGGCATTTGGGGTTCTGGGGCCAGCATGGCATGCGGTACTGGTGATCAAACCTGGGTCCTTGTGCTTGCCAGGCAGGCACTTAGACTGCTGAGCTATTTCCCCAGCCTCTACCTGTTTTCTTTTGGATTAAGAGTTCTCATATTCTCCATACAAGTCCTCATTATTTAGACAAATTGCAAATTTCCTCTTCTGCTCTTTGACATGTTGTCATTTTCTTTTTACGGTGTCTTAAAACTTAGGCCTTCTCATGAATTAAATTATTAGACTGTGATTAGCATTTTCCCATGTCTTGTTAATGAAATGCTTTTATTTCTTGAAATCATGTAGATACACTTTTGTTATCTTCTAAAAGTTTTATTTTGGGCCAGGGAGATGGCTCAGAAGAGTAAGCGCTTCCCTGGCAAGCGCAAGGGCCTGAGTTCAATCCCCGGTTACACCAGTGAGTAAATAAAACCTTTATTTTTTACCTTTCACATTTGTATCTATAATCGTTATGAGATTTTTTTAAAGAATTAAAAAAAATTTTTTTCTGTATTTTACAGAAGGGTCTAGAGTGTGTTCAGGTTCTCACTACTATATCATACTCATAATGATTCTCCTGTTTACAGGCTCCCAAGTGCTGGGATTATAGGTGTGTACCACTATGCCCAGTCTGAAATTAATTTCTATGTGTTACATAGAAATCAGTTTTTACCACTTTTAATATATGGATCCCAATTAGTACCATTTATTAATAAATCTTGTTTTCATGATTTCTAGCAACACCTCTGTAAAAGCATTGTTTCAGTTAGAATAAAGTGATATAAAATCCAGAGGGCCCATTAGAATGTAGAGGAGGGACTCCTCTGAAGCATTCAGACTAGATCAGAGCCAATTAAAAAGGCAAGTTTGATTAAATATCAATTGTGTTTCATATATTGAAAGAGTACAGAAATCCAAGAGAGTTTAGGATTCATTTAGTTACAAATAAGTAAAAACTAAATACTGTAGGTAACTGTATTCATGAACACTTTGGTTCACAAACAGAAGTTTTGGCAACACTTTGTTTTCAAACTTTAGATCTGCTAATGAGCACAACCATGGTTGTCATTCTTGAGAAGACCACCATGTGGTCTTGTCAAGAATCATGAAATGAATTAAATTTGTGAACCAAGGTATCACTATAAAAATTGTAATTGTTTGGAGTAAAAAATATTATTTGCAGATACTTAATTATTTTGAAAAATTAGGCAAAAGACCTGTTGAAAAAGTCTACACATCTTTACTGAAAATCTCAGAAGCTAATTTAGAAAAATCATGAGAAATATGATAGTCCTGGAAGGAAAAATGATTATTGTAAAGAAGCTGAATTTTTCAAATAGGTAATTTTGTAGTACATCTAATGTAATTATAATCCTTGAAATATAGTGGTTATTCATTCTTGGACATGCAAGAATATATGAGATTTGTTGAAAAAGATGAGAGAGATTTGCTTTGTTAACATATATAGTGAAGCTTTAATATTCAAAACAGTATGACATGGCACAAGACAAGTTGATGGCCCAGTTAGAAGGCCTAGGAGTAGACAGTTTGATACAGTGACAGTTTGATCTGGTAAAGGTCAGATCAAAACTTATCAGTGAAGAAATGAATTATAATAGTAATCTGTGGATTTGGTTAACTATTACAAAAATATTTTAGGTCCAGGGAAGATAGCTCAGCATCATAAGCACCTGCCTTGAAAGCGCAGGGTCTTGAGTTAGATCCCTGGTACTTTAGGGGAAAAAAATAGTACTATATAAAAATATTTTAGTGATTTCCTTTACATAAAAATTCCAGTTACTGTGTCTTCAAAGTTATGTAGGATCTAAACTGCTGTTCTATTAAGTGTTTTATTTTTCACTTCAGTGTTATATTTTTACCTCCCAAAAGTTCTATTTGGGACTTTTTGTATCTTTCCTTTCTCTCTGATATTTTTGTACATACCAGTATGTCTATTGATAGTAGCTATTGTATGCAGCTGGTGATGGAATCCAGGTCCTCATATGTGTTGTATAATTATTCTATACTGAATTACATCCCAAACCCTTTGATAGTTGTTTTAAGAGCTTTAATTAGCAATTTCTTTGGCTCTCCAATTTCTGTACTGTTTCAATATTTTTTTTCATCCTTTTCATGGTACCATTTTTGCAATTCTTTGCAAAGCCTGATCATTTTTGAAGAGAAATCAGAATTGTGACCATTTTTAATTTAATGTTTTTGAGGGCTGCCTTTTATGGTGCTGGGTTTTTTGTTTTTGGTTCTTTAAAGCTGTTAGATAAGTCTTAAAGATTATTTGAGGAATGCTTTTAGAATTTGTCTAATGGATCCAAAATAGTCTTTAATTTGGGTTTGAGGCCAACTATTTCATCACCTTTCAAAGAACTCTACCCAACACACTGTATTTCAAGGACTTTAAGATTTGTCTCTAGCTGTTGGGAACACAAACTATTCTTTCTTGCGTGTAAACTTCTTTCCCATTTTTCTTTTTCCAAACTCTCAGGTCTCAGAGAGTTGTAACTCAGGTCTGCTTAGATCAGGGCTGCAGAGGACAGCCCTTAGCTCTGACTCACTCCCTCTTTTTCCCCCATCCCTTTCTGAGCATTGCAAGTATGTCTATATGTGTGTCTATATTTTTGTATATGCCGCTGTGTGTGACAGAAAAAGAGAGTGAAGTCTGCCTGCTGTGCCTTCTCTAACCTCTACACTGTTTCCCCCCAGTGAGAGGCCTCTGGGGCCCTTTATTACCCCTCCAAACATATTCTACAGCAGTCTGGGTTCACCTCCTTTCCTCTCTCTGAGATCACAGATCTTTGCTGTCTATTGTCTCACTTGTAAAAAATGATATTTCTTATACATTAGTGAGCTTTATAATTGTTTCAGAATGAAACTTTTTTGCAGTAATTAGGACCCTCTTTTGAGAGAATTATAGCTCAAGAATCAACAGCAAAAGAAATAATAATCAATGAATGGAGCTATGTCAAATGAAAAAGCTTTACACAGCCAAAGAAATAGCCAATAGAAAACAGAGGCAAATTACAGAACAGGAAAACAAATTGCCATTCTCAACAAACTTATATTTTAACATCTAAAATTTATAGAGAATTCAAAAATTAAAAAATAGGGCTGGGGAGATAGCTCAGCTGCCTAAGTGCCTGCCTGGCAAGCACAAGGACTTAGTTTTGATCTCCTGCACTGCATGCCACACTGGCCCTGCCCTCTGGGTGCACTGAGCCGCAGACCAAGACTGGGTGTGGTGGCACCTGTAATCCCAGCACTAGGGAGGCTGGAAAGAGAAGGATCACTACTACAGGTTCGAGCTGCATGGTGAAATCCTGTACCAAATACACACACACAAAAAAAAGAAATACAGGGAAATAAATATTTTGCAAGGGAAAGGTGAAGAAAACAGAATTAAGTTGTGTCATGTATAGACACCATGATGAATGTAATCACTAGGTACTGTAACCTATATTAGTACTAATTTACCTGTGTGATAGTAAAAAGGAAAATTAAAAAGAGAAAGGTATGCATGCAGGCACAGGGGCCAGGGTTCATCCCGGAGCCTGCCATGCCGGCCCCACCCCTGGGGCTTGCTGAGACAGCAATTGAGACTGGGCATGGTGGCACATGCCTGTAATCCCAGCTCTTGGGAGGCTGTGACAGGCAGATCACTATGAGTCTGTTCTAGAAGTGAGACCCTGAACACCTTGTTGACCCGTCCCTAAAAAGAAAGGTGGAACACAGTTCACTGCTGTTTATATCTTCCAGGTCACATGGGCTACACTTGCTGTACAACCAGCCCCAGAAAAGAAAATGGAGATTATTCTATAGATGATTCTCAGATAATTTAAGTGTATCATCAGAATTTCATTTCTCAAATCTTCTGTTTGCCAGAGTTCTCCTGCAGCAATCATTTTTAGCAAGGATACTTTTGCTCCACCCATCTCTAGGGGACATTCAAGTGTCTGGAGTCATTTTGGCAGTGTTAGCTGGGGACTTCATTTGGTGGCTAGAATTAGGTAAAGGGTTAGGGATGCTAACACTTAACAGCAAATCAACCCTGACCCCCATCCTGAAACAGCCCAGCATCATCCTGTCTAAAGTATCAGTAAGAAAAGGATGAAAAGATTGCTTTGAGATAATTTGGCCGTAAAATTGTTTTTTCCCCAATGCTAGTACTTTCATTACAAACTGTCAGACCCTTTTGTATTACAGGAACTCTGTAAGATGATACCTTATTTCTGCTTTCTCAAAGGTGAATCTCTTTATTCTGTCCCTGTTGGTCTGAGTTGGGCGTATGCTTTTAGTTTTATTCTCTCTTTTGAAGCCTTGGTTCTGAACAAAGCCACTCCATTTACATTCATAGCACTTTCACACCAGGGTTTTTCCCATAGCAAGCAATTCTCAAGTCTCTAAACATCAGCTGGTCTTCTGTGACAATTAAATTGTGACACTTTCCACCTTTAGTGGTGTCAAATCCTGTAAGTTAGTGGTTCAGTTCCCTAAGTGGTCTGCCCTGTGTCAGATGCCAGTCACAGGACTGGTCTTCAGTATTTCTGAGCAACCATTTGTGAATCAGAGGCTCTTACCACCTCTTCCTAAGGTTCCATAATTCCTTAGAACAGCTCACAGAACTTAGCCTGTGTTTAAATGAGTTACCAGTTAGTCTTTCTGGTGATCAGCCCCACCCTATGTCACCTATCAGCATGAAATCAGGTGTGATGGGGAGGAGGGGGACTCACAGGTAACAGAACATACCCCTTCTCATCCAGGAAATCTCATGACTTAGAAACTGAGCAACTGGGGACAAAGACCAAGGTTTCTAATTGTACATTGGTGGATTTCTTTTTCTGTCAGTTGACATGATTATTATGGTATTTGTGCTCTGGTGTAACAATAGAGATGCAAAATACTGTAGGCTCTAGTTGTCCTGGGGAAAGTAGTGGAGGAGCAGAGGCCTAGGAGGTGGAGTTGTGCTTTCAGTGACTCAGTGTCAATTGTAGTTATTAATGATAAGTGTTGCTGTAACCTCACCAAAGACAATTGTTTTTCTCTAACAAAGGTTGATTTTGGTTAAATTTTAGCATGAATACTGAGAAGAATTTGCGTTGTCTATCATTTTTTTAATTTATTTTTTATTTTATTGAAGTACAAATATCAATCAGTTTTAAGACACCTTAAGACACATTCGATAAATTAATACATTGCAAACTGTTTTCATACTGTCTTGGTATCGTACAAGGTGCATACATGATATTATACTTACAGACATTATTATAGCAGATGTCTCTTATCAGTAAATTAAGAGTGTAGCTGTTTACTTATCTTATTTTTTATACCTGAGTTATTAAGTCTATAATTAACATTTATATTTACAAAACATTTAATGTGCACCATCCTCTGCCTTTCTGTAGATCTACAGAATCTAAATCTAAGAATTCAGCTCATATACATTAAAGGACATACAATATTAACTTACAGCTCAAAAAAATAGAATTAGACTGTGTAGCAGTAAATGAGATTTTAGTAATCTCATCTAACTTTATTTATACTCGGTGAAATTTAGGCTCTGAACATTTAGTATCTTTCCAAAGGTCATAGAGTAGTTGTAAGAAAAAACTGAACTGTAGTGCAGGTCATGTTTTTTGCTCATTACAACACTGAGGTTCTGTAGGTTGCTAGCCCAGTGACTTCTCTCCAATTGGGTCTAGTGTCCACTTCTGTCTAATACACTCTCCAGGAGACCTTGCCTATTATGGGCACATTCCCACCAGTGGGCCAGCTCTCCATCCGTAACAGTTCTTTGTTGGCCGTTTGTTTGTTTGGGTGTTTTGTTTTGTTTTGTTTTGGTACCAGGAATTAAATGTTTTCTTGCCAAGCAGGCAGCCATTGTATTGCTGAGCTACATTCCTGGCCCAACATAGTTTTTGTCCCTTTTGTGAGACTGTAACCTCTGAGATATAAACCTATTTTTTTCTTGTTTTAAAAATTACAAAACAAAAAACAAACCACTGTCCTTGTGAATTCTTTGAATACTTGTTTTCTCATACTTGAATACAATGTTTTTAAGACAGAAGAAGGGCCGGCCAGATAGATCAGCAGACTGAAGAGCCTGCTTAGGCAGAGAATCCCCAAACCCTGGAGTGCTATGCAGGCCCTCGCCCCATCCCTAGGGCATGCTGAGACAGTGATTGAGACTGGGCACGGTGGTGCATGCCTGTAATCCCAGTGCTTGGGAGGTGGAAAGCAGGATAGTTGCCATGAGCTCAGTCTATGTAGTGAGACCCTGTAAACCATGTACCAAATACATTTAAAAAAATAATAATAATACAGCTGAAGAATTAGAGGTTTCTGTTGACTAAAAAATTAACTGGTTTGCTTTCTTGGCCTTTTGTTGTTAAAATAATGTATCCTAATAGTGGACATTGGTTTCATAGCTTTGCCTATAATATATCACAGAAATAGCAGGGTAAGTTTAAATGCCTGGTAGATTGTTTGTTAACTTTTAATTGAAGCCTTCTGTAGGATTTCCTGGCCTCTGTCTTGAACTTTTATGTAATGAATTAGGGACAGTTATTGTGTGCTGCTTTAGTCTGAGTTAAGATGATGATTTATATCTTAAAAACTATTTAAGTTTTTCATCTCCAAAACTTCAGCATCCTTGCAGCAGAGATTGAATAATCAAGTCAGTAGGTCTCCTTACTTATACAGGACCCCTTCCTCTGTGCTGGATGCTTAGGTCTGTAAGTGAAATACAAAAAATATATTTAGTGACCTAAATATATTTTTACATCAAATTAGAACACTTTATGCCTTACAGGTGAGTTTTGAGTTCTCTTGAAATCATCAGTGAAACACTTTTTAGGTGTGAAGTATTAATGATGCAGGAGAAATTCAGGATGAAATAATAATTTCAAGAATCTGGGCATTTCTTTTGGTTCATTTTTAAGATATAATTGTGTTCATGCTATCTTTTAAAGATCTGGTTTGAATTGTGCTGTTGGGTGTAATATAGCTACAATGCATTTTAAATATTTGACTTGTGGGCCGGCCAAATAGCTGAGCAGATTAAAGCGCCTGCAAGTAGGCACAGGGGCTGGGGATTCAATCCCTGAGCCAGCTGTGGTGGCGTGTGCCTGTAATCCCAGTTTTTGCGAGGCTTTAAACAGGTGGATCACTGAGTCTGATCTAGTAGTGAGACTGAACACCCTGTAGACCCTTCCCTAAAATATTTTTTTTAATTGACTTTTATTCTGATAGTAAAATTAAGCTTCCTTTTTCCTGCATGTAGAGCTAGAAATATTTTTGATCATTTGATCCATAAGCCTACCCTTTAACTTAAATCTATATTTCTTTTATTTATCTTTTTTATTTGCTTCAGAATATATATAATCTTTGGTTTCACACATTAGGAAGAATTTACTTTGGGCTGTATGCTGTAGCAACTCATCATTCATTTTGAATTTACCTTCCTAATAATTTTAAATGTCCTGATACAACAGACAAGAGCCAGGTGATTAAAAATACAAATTTGGGTAGCATAAGGGGTGGCTTCTGAGTAACAAAATAAATGTTACAAAATTTCCATATTTCCTATAAACTTCCCAGTATCTCACAGAGAACGTATTTTTTCTATCTTAGTCAAGGCAAAGGTCTAACTGGCCAGAATATGTGGTTTTCATGCCCATTGCAGATGAGAAGCAGCAAGGTAAAGGGTTAGTCAAGTAGATGAGCAAAGCAAGGAAGAGAGCCCAGCAGTAGCGAACTCCAAAAACCCACCTTTGACGGCCTGCTCAGAGTGTGTGGATTCGTACTTGCCTGACCTGAGTGCAGTCATTTTGGTACTGCATTTGCAATAGTGACCCAGGTCATTCACCAGTGGGTTGGAAGTCTTTGCAGCTGTAAGAACATGGAAAAGCCGACCATGTTTTAGAGTAATCAGGTCTAATATAATTCAGCTATAAAAAAATAAGTATATAGCTACACTCGCTTCATTCACTGATTAGAGACATATGCTATAATAATGCCTGTAAGTGTCATATCATGTATGCACCTTGTACGACACCAAAATATTACAAAAACATTTTGCAATGGATTAATTTATCGAATCTGTTCTGTTAATTTGTCTTGAAATTGTCTCATTGCCACTTATTCTTCAATAAAAATAATATTACAAAAATAAGAGTAATCAGGTCTAGTTGCTTTCTCCAGTACTCTGCTTTGTCCAGTTTTAATATATTGCCATATTTTTGTTTCTCCTTTAAAGACAGGTGTAGATATAGTTGGAGACTTCTGTTTTCTTCTTGTGGGTGGTTCCATGATATAATTGATCATTATTTCCATGCATTTTTTCTGCTTGCCCTGGAAATAATATACAGAGTAAATCATAGGAGTCATCTTTTGAAGTTTTTATATAAATAGCTTCATACTGTACTTATTTTCTTCCTCTTAATTTGTACTCTATTTTGGGAATTAAGCTATATTCACAACCCCTGTTAATTATTTTAGCTATTTTGTATTTCTTTTGACAAGAATAACCACAGTGTTATTTATTCACTGTGAATGTTATTCTGCTTTTTTTAAATATGACACATGGTGCTACACCTCTCATGTAAGTCTAGAAACAATTTTTGTAGGATATATTCCTAAGGTAGGCCTAACAAGTCATAAGGATTCATATAACTTCAGCTTTACTGTAACTTGCCAAATTATGCAGCAAAGTATTTATCTGGATTTTCCCTCTCACTAGTGTGCCTGAAAGTTCCTGTAGCTCCAGATATTCATCATTGCTAGTTCTAGCAGTTTTTATTTTTAATTTGTGCTCATTTCATAAATTAAAATTACCTCTCATGATTTTAATTTGAATGTTCCTCCTCTGTAACATAGTTTATGTTTAGTTTATCCCTTCCTAGAGCATAGTTTATGGTTATGGCTCATTTGTTTAGCTCTTACATGATTTGCTTATTGTATTTTCTTTTAGTTCTTTATCTTATGATTATTAATGACTAATGTGTAGGCATTTCTTCTATACTCTGAACACTAACCCTTTGTTCACATATTATGAACATGAATCTTTTGATCTTTCAAATGCTTTCTCAGTTTGTGGTTAGTGTTTGTAGTATTTTGTTGTACATAATATTTTAACTTAAATAGAATAAAATACATCAGTCTTTTGTAGCTTTTGCATTATTGAGACAGTCTTCCATGCCATGGGAGTCATGAAGATTATATGCCAGATTATGATACAGGATCAAGGTCTATTCTTTCCCCTGATACTTAATTATACCAATACTACTGAATGGTCTAGTCTTTCCCATTAGCAGTTTCTGTAGCATTTATCAGGACCCACACATGCTTGAGTCTGTGTCTGAGGCTTTTGTTCCATTGGTCTGTCTGTGCCAGTAATTCTGATTTCCAGGAATGTGACCCTTCCCATCAACATTGTTAGCATATTCAGGAGTATCTTGGCCATTCTTGGCCTTAGATAATTTTTATGTGAAATTTATTTGTGTATTTGTGTGTGTGTGTGTGTGTGTGTGTGTGCATAAGATATCAAAATTGAGATTCCTTTTTCAGCATTTTGCTAGGTTTTTGATATCAGTTGTGTAGTACTTAATTACAAAATAAAAATGTTTAACTCCTTAAAAGGATTAAAATTTTCTAGTTTTTACAAAAATCATGTATTTATTTAAGAAAAGAAATCAGTACATCATATGGCCAACCCTCAAAGGGTTCTTGAATAGTCAGAGTTTTGTTACATTTAAATAAAGAAAAGGGCACATTAAAAATGTTCATGTCTGTTTTGGAATATTCAAGAAATTAAATATTTGAGCATCTTTAGTTCTTCATTGTGCTTGCTACTTCAGTATTTACTGATTAGTTGGTTTATGAAGGATATTCTGTTATACAGTATAACAGTGATTTGAAAATCCCCAACAGTTAACAGTGAGGAAGTTTTTATGCCAGAGTTTTTTAGTCCATTATACGTGATACAATACGTACCGCCAAGATCCAGTATATTGATGATGTTGGAGAACATCATGGGTCAGATATCTTATGCTTTTATCATTTGTCTCAAAAATCTAGTGTCAGAGATAACAAAATGTTGGCTCTATACTGATTCATCAGGCCATGCTAAAATTCCTTTCTTTTCCTGTATAGAGACTTGTTGCCACTACAGGAAGCAAACAGCGCAGTCGCCTTTCTGTTATAGCTCAATCTCTCTGCAATGTCAAACATATCTTTACCATTCCGGGTAAAGCTTTTGTTCCCAAACCAGAGGTAAGTTTCTGATTATTTGTTTTAGTATATCAGAATTTGAATTTCTTTTATAATCTTTGTTTCTCTGAGGAAATAATCTATGAGATCTAATATTTATATGCAAACTGTTGCATCTTTTTTTTTTTACTTGAGTAACTCAGGAGCCATGTACTTTCTGGAATTTTTCTCCTCCTTAGAGTAGTCAAATGCTAGGTTTATGTCATGGCTTAGTTATCATCATCTGTAATATCATCATCATTCTCTGCTGCTCTTACAAGTATTCCAGTATGACAAATAAATGACATGGTCACTCAGTCTTTTAGAAAACAAATTTTTTTTTATGATTTCTGCTGGAGAATTCTAACTAAAGTTGGATCAATATTACTTTTTGAATAGTTCTTTTACACATTTTTGGCAGGATTTTAATAAATCTATTCAAAATAGTTATGCTACTTTACACAAGTAAGTTTTAATTATGAAAACAATGTTTCTAAATGCCAAATTTAAAAAGCTGGCATCTATTGTAGCAAAAGCATTGTTTGATGAGTTATTGCTGAAAATGTATTGTAAAAAGTAATGTTTTTCTTCACTGGCTCTGGAAAGTACAGCACTGGATATACAACAGGGAGCAAGGTATGTGATCAGATACTGAATCTGCTTTAAAGGAGTTCAGAGCCTGATAGAGTAGAAATCTCTCATTGGTATCCAAAACTCTCAAATACAAAGTTCCCTTTACATAATTTCCCCTTCATAAATAACATGAAAAAATTATCTTTAAGTGATTATATCTCTTAGGTTTAGAGTGAACCCTCTGAATACTAATGTATTCAGAGCATCTCATTTTCACCTTTTTTGCTACCAGCTTAACACCTCTCTGCCATTTTGTCCTCCACAGTTAGCTGAGCTTTCAGGTGACCTTAGGAATTCATTCCCCTTCCACTTGTTTAGCAGACTTACTGTCAGCTCTCTAGCCTTCAGGCACTCACTTGCAAAACCATCTCTCTTCAAATCCAAAGTTTCAATGACTTCTCTTAAAGTAGATTGTAAACATAATTTTATAGGTCATAATCAGTCTTAACATATTTGTGCTGCAAGAAATTTCTGTCCTAAAACAGGTGGCCATACAATTTGCTTTCTTTCTGTCATGCATACATGTCTATGTGTAGCCTTTTGAATGGTTATAGACCTATCATATCAGAAATGAAAATCTTACAGTTTTTGTTGCTGTCCTCCAGGATCTTTAGACTACTTGAATTTTACTGAGTTTTTTAGGATAGGGGTGAGAATATTAAGCAAAAACTTTCTCTTGATTTTAATTATGTAGTCAAAAGTATTTTATCATATTTATATACTATTAACCTTATCTTTGATGTAGGATATGGTGCCTATACAGTTAATTAAATTCTCATCCCTGTGGGATTAAGGCTCAAGAAAAGGTTGTTTTAGAAAACTAGCTATGTATTTAATTCTTTTTTTATTTAAGGATATTTGCCTTTTTTGGCAAGTTAAACACACAGCAGTTTTATTCTCATGCTTTTATTATGTTACAGATGCAACATGCAGGAGATTGATTTATGACTTAATTAAGAAAGCAGTTATCAAGAAAGAGAATGTATTATGTTAAAAAAAATGAAATGAATAAATTTTAGTTCTTAAGTAATTTTCCTTTGCCCTAAACTTGTTTTATTATGATAGGAAAAAAATTGGAAAACTCAACAATATTTTACTGTTACATTGAATAACTTTTAAAAATTCATTTCCTCGGATTAAAAAAGGGAATAATTCTTTCCAAGAGGAAATGAGTTGTAGGGTACATACTATTGGCTTAATATTCTCTTTGGCTAAATTTTTTATTTATTTGTTTGTTTGTTTGTTTGTTTGTTTGTTCATTTAATTTATTATTTTTTTACGGGTACCAGAGATTGAATTCAGGACCCTGTGCTTACCAGGCAAGTGCTTATTCTACTGCGCTATCTCCTGAGCTAAATCTTTAAAATGCAAGAGAAAAAGTGTTAGACACAACCACACACAAAATAAGATAAGCCAAGTACTAAAATTAGAGGTGCAGGCACATTCTTCAGAGGAGTCAGGAAAGGGAATAATGCATAGTAGAAATTTACAGACATTTGTTGCTTATTTTCAATCAGAACTCTTAAGAATTAGATGTGATGTAACAGGCCCACCTTAAGAGATTTTTCTGTAGTAATGTGTTACTCTTCTCTTATGGGTCTTTTGATTAGCCAACTCAATCAAGCATTTACTAAAATGAAACTCTTACTAAAGTTCTTTTCTGGCTAGTTGATTCTAAATTCTTGCCACACTTTATTTTGATGGGCTTCTCTACTTTATCCATGAAATTTGAACCTTAATTACTTTTCCATTACAGAAACACTTCTTTGGTCTTAAAATTAGACTAACTAGTCTGCTTTGGTATTTAAGTAGCAGAATGTGTAGAATATATATCCTACATTAGAATTATTTTTTGTCATATTTCATTGTTAAATTATTTACTAGGGGCTGGGGAGATAGCTGGGTAGCATAAGCACCTACCTGGCAAGCCCAAGTTCAATCTCTAGTACCACAAGCTGCACTGGCCTCAGAACCCCAGGTGCACTGTACTGGCCCTGGAACTGTGTGTCATGGTGCACACCTATAATCCTAGTGCTGGAGAGCCCAAGACGGGGGATCACTATGAATACTAGCTGTGTAACGAGACCTGATATCAAAAACATAAATAAATAATTTACCAATTGCAAAGAATTTCTTTCGGAGTACAAATGCTCACTTAAGAATGTTTTCATGACAGAATAATTTGTTCCTTAAATTTCTCAAGCTACTTTTAGAGAATCCACATTCTGGGATTTTGCACCAGTTTTCTCTCATCTACTCTGCCCATTACCCAAACTTGCCAATAGTACATTATTAGCAAGTCCTCCAAATTTGTTGTAAGTTTTTGTTTTTATAAAATGTAGTTATAGGCCTCATAATTTGACTTCATCCCCTAGGAGTCACTTCTCCTCTAGCCTAATGGAAAAGCCATCACATGCACTTTTGATTTACACTGTTAGAGTCTGTGAACTTTACAGTGAGCTAGACTTACTGAAATTTCAGCACTCTTAGGTGGGAGAACCTAATCAACAGACTGACTTTAGCACATCCACATAGGGCTTGGAAGGGCTGTTGTGAGGAACAGCAATAATAGTGCTAAATGCCCAGTGTATCAGGCACATGGAGACGCTTATTGAAAGGTAGCTGTGATTGGCAGGATTATAATCAAATAGTATGGATTATAATCTTTAAGACATATATATGATTTACCTGTTTATAATGTGTGATGTACTATCCAAGACAAGTTACCCACCAAATGGTATGAATTTAAAGAAAATAAAATTTTAGCTGAATTAATGATGATGTATTCATGACATAGAAAGAAAAGGGTGGGACATGGAGCATGTACATCTGACCTTTAAGGACAACCTTTTAGAGCCTTTTATGTGCACTTGGCTGTAGCTATTGAGACCTGGTCTGGAATTCAATAGGTAGATGGATCCTGTCAGAGATAGCCAATTTTCTTGCTTTGTGGTGTTTGAAATCAGTTACTGAGGCTGTCCCTAGAGTTCTGCATTACTCTTGAGAGTCATTTGGACCTGCGGATAGATTCACATTTCCTGTTGAGTTATATTTCTGCTACGTTTGGAAGCATTTCCTAGATTGGATATTAAGATAGGATTTTGTAGAAATGATGTATTGAGAAAGGCTCTTGGGAGTAAAGCTCCTCCTGGAGACATCACTAAGATGCAACAGTGGGAGAAGGGTCACTGGAGGGGGTTTGCCCCACAGTTGGTCCTCTCTGGTCACGGCCCAGGCTGGTGACTCTACCAGGAGCAGTGGTGCAGTAGCCTCTCTGCAGAGGCAGCTTTGTATCTGAGAATTCCCAACATCACAGTCGCTGAGGGATGATCCCAGCCCTATAGATGGCGCCCAGGCAAGCCCTGGTGTCTAGGTTGCTCCCTACAGACAAGAGCAGTAGGAAACTTCTGTGGCCTTCTCTACCTTGATTGCTTGGAATTTCTGAACTAAGTAGTACATTTAATTGCTTTAGTATCCTTCAGCCAGGATCATTTGAAGCATTTTTCTCAATTTGAAACTTCAGTCTTTCTACCTTTTTTAGTATTTTTTATACTTACAGGTACATTTTTGTTAATTGCCTTGAATTCTTTGTAGAAACAATTGAGTCTGAAATAAAAGGGAGTAAAAGCTACTTTTATAAGAATCATCCTGAAAAATCAGATAAACATCAAGTAGAAATAATTTACTATTACAGTTTTAATTTAGTACTAGTTAAGGTCTCATAACTGCTCAAGAATATACTAAGCAATCAGCACTTCATGTACAATGAAGGAAAGAAAAAATATTACATTTTTGCAGATGATGTATATGTCAGTGAAATGAGCACAGATTGGGTGTGATGGCTCATGCCTATAATCTTGGTACTTGGGAGGCTATAGCAGGAGGATCTCCATGAGCTTAAGGCCTGAACTACGTAGTGAAAACCAAAAAAAAAGCATTGTCTCACAGTTCTGATGGCTGAAAATTCAAATAGCGTGGTATCTGACGAGGATTCCCTTGATTCCTTGGCAGTGTCACAACATGGCAGATAAACTGAAGTGAGAACAACTATGTGATAAGAGACCTTTTGGGGGACCTTACTTTATAATGCCCCAGGCACACTGACTGTCAGACTAGCTTTAGTCCATTCACCAAGATGGAGTCCTAACATGCAATTACCTTCCTCTAGGCCCCATATCTTAATGGTTGTATTCACAGTCACTTCCATACTGGAGAGCTTTGTGGATAAACCGTTTCCAGATGACAGGTTCTTTGTCATTTATTTTGGTAACTTTTTAATCAATGAAAAATTACTTAAATATACATTCTTTACCTTGTAACTACTGACAGAGTTTGTCTGTATAAGTTTAACAGCATCCCTGCTCTCATCACATTAGATTGTAGCAGTACCTCAGCTATCACAAAATGTTTCCAGACATTGCCATTACAACGAACCTTTTGGCTGATTGCTGGAACTTAATTTTAGATACAAGTATCAGATGTATGCTATCAGATACCATTTGGTATCTTAATAGCTAATGATATTGATGCATGATGACCTACCAAATAAAACAGGTACAAGTAAAATCTTTTAGTATTTAGTTTTTTATGTACAAGTGATAGTTGTTTACATTATGTTCCTACTTCCTGAGTTATTAATGTGTATCTTTCTATTTGTCATTATTATGAGCAATTCTTAAACATATACAAGTATGTCATTTTTCCTTTGCCCCTATAAAAAAATCCAGTTTTTATTTTCTTAAAATATTTATACATATAGTGAGTTAATATTTGAATTTTTGCCATAAATTAATATTAAGATGTTTCAATACATATCAGATTCTTTAAACAGTATTTTAAAAGCATTTTTTATACTTTAAATGTTACACTTCAGTTAACTAACTGAAGTTAGTCATGTATAAGAGTACAATATCTTTGTTGAATCACATTTGAGGGAAATATGACAACTTTTTATTATTCAGATAGTCATTTGAATAGTATTATGATAAAATGGGCTAATAATAAATTGAAATATAGGAGAAATCAACTAAATACAGAGAATTTTTTGCTAGAAGCTAGAGTTGAGTTCTTGACCATTTTAAAACAAACATGTATTCTTATCACTTGGCTTATATTTAATGTTTTAAGAATCCTAGAGATTCTAGTTTGGGTTTGGGTTGGCTTTTCTATGATATGGCAGCCTTTACAGTTTTTTTCATTCTGCCTGATGTTTTTAATGTCAACTCCTGTATATATCTGTCTGTACTTTTATAATTTGAATATGAGAATAGAGTCAATTTATTTTTACATTAAAACAGAAGCAAGTTCTTAATTGCCTACCAGATGATAAACATAGGTAATATTCTTGATTAACTACATGTCCAAAATACCTTTTATATTTGGTAGTTAAGTGCTTTTATCCAATTTAGAAATATGTGTCAACAAGTAATTTTAAAAAGGAAAAAAATGCTATCAGTCTTACTAATGTAGTCAGAACTTCTTATAGTTGTAAACCTTTAAGTAAAATGTGAAAGCAGTCATGGAAAAATAAATCTTAAAATATGTAATTATATGTAATCGCTACTATTTTAAACTACTTAGTAGTTTTTTAAAATATTTTGCACTCTATGGAGGAAACCAAGCATACATCTGATACTTGTATCTAAAATTAAGTTCCAGCAATCAGCCAAAAGCTTCATTGCTTGTGCGTTATGTTTACGTACCTACACATAATCTTTCAGGTGGTATGCAGAGTTGTTTTCTAACTGAGTGGTGGAGGGCTGCTCCTGTTTGGGAAGGGATAGCCAAGCTTCTGGATTCTTTTTAGTATAGGAAATGCAGAAAAGAATTCCAGAGATAAACAGCAGGATTGCTGAAATAAATCCTATATAAATAGCTCCTCCAGGCTCATATTTGTTGCTTTCTGAAACTGTCAAATCCAGAAAGTTTGCTATGATCTCCCTTGTATACCATACTGTTGGTATAAAGCCAGAGACCCCTGAGGACATGAAACAGACTCCTCCAGCAAGAGAAGCCTGACTCTTGGTTTCTTCATCCCCTCCTAAGTGAGTGCACTTCATTCCTACTATGGAAATACAGATCCCCAAAGTAGATAAAATGCAAGCCAAAACCATGGTGGCCCTCGCAGCCTGTACATGGGCCGGGAGGGACAGGATGGAGTTTTTCAGCATGCAGCTGAACATCCCAGTGCTGTACCATGTGCAGTCCATCCACAGCCCATGCAGTTGTATAATGGCAGTCAAGATGTCAGAGCCCACATACACATTCACTTTCCAGTTGGGCAGCAGAGTGGCTGTGAGCACTCCAGAAACCCCAAATATGGCCAGGGTGAAAGCAAGGAGCTGCAAGCCCACAGAGCCCATGATGTTACTTGTTTGTCTTTCTTCCTGGAAGATCTTGATGTTTAACTGTTGGTGCTCCATTCAAATTGTGGCTAATTTCTGTGCAGTAGAGAGTCAAATAACAAAAGCTAGGGAAAGAAGACAAAGTCAGGATTAAAAGGAAGAAAGAATGAGTAAATGAAAAAGTTTATCCTTAGAGTAGAAGCCAGAACACATCTGAACAGCCCTCCCCTGTGCTGCATGCACATGCACGCTCCACAGCAGGCAAAGGCACTGCAGCGCAGGAGAGCAGGTCACAGCGGACCTCGGAAACTGACATTCTCTGGGTGATTGTGCATGGGGGCAGATTCCTGGCATAAAGGAGTGGTCCAGTCTGTTCCTTGGAAAGCCCTAGATGTGCTGGGAATGTAAAGATACTTCAAATTCCAGCTGTAGGATCCAGTAGAGATTAGCATTATTAGCATTGTAGATTTTTAAAATAACATCGCTTTTAATGAAAATGCATTACATGTTATAATTCAAGTACGGTCCAGAATAATTTATAAATATGGACCAGACAACTTGTAAATATTCAAGAAATGGTCTTAACAAATAACTTTGTATTGGGCAGTGCCAGGTGCTATGCACGTGACCTGGGGGATTATTTATAGAGAAAGCAAAGCAGTGAAAGTTTGTTCCTGGCTTGATTGCCCACCATTTCTAGGTCAGGGCCCATTGTACAGTCCTTACCAAGGGTACCACTTGTTTTACATTTAGGTACCTGGTATGTGACACAGAAACAGTTGAACTACTGTTTTTGCTGAGAATGTGAGCAATCTTTTCCGGTTGAGATCAGAATCATTCCTTGACCCAAATGCAACATTTAACTGCAAAACGAGCTATTCGAGTAGTTCAGAAGCACTGACAACAAATCTCAAAATACCAGAAATTGATATATCATTGCTTATGTGTGAGAGAATACCAAAATGTGTTAGCCATGTTTTAATTTCCTTTTTTTTTTTTTTTCTCAGTACCAGGAATCAAACTCAGGACCTTGAGCTTGCCAGGCAGGTGCTTATGCTGCTGAACTATCTCCCTAACCCCTGTTTTTTTTAAACACAGAAGTTGGAAAATGGTAATACAAACTTTGTAGCTAGCAGTATTTTGAAAAACAAAATGGCTCCTTATTTTCATCTACTATTCCTGTTACACCATTATCCTTTCCATCTGGCAGTACTCCTTTGAGAGAAAAAAAAAAATTATTTCTGACATAGTGCAGTACTAGCTTCTTTTGTCTAACTATTAATTTCAAAGGATATACCAGAGTGCTTCTGTCAGATTTTTGAGTATTCTTCAAATACAAATGTAGGGTGGGCTCTTGATGTAAACAGTCTGCTGGTTCTTTGTTTTTTTGTAACTTCTCTGGGCTTTTAGTATCCTCTTCTGGAAAATGAATTCTTAGTACATAAGCCTTAGGGTTAGAGAAATTGATTCATTTTAAGAACTTAGAACAAGGCTGGGGAGATAGCTCAGCGGCTTAAGCACCTGCCTGGCAAGCACAAAGTCCTGAATTCAATGCCCAGTATGGGGAAGCGGGGGACTTAGAACAATAAGCCACAGAGAATACTTAGTGGTTTATAACTGACATCACTGTTCTTTTAACATTTATTTTGTATCATAAAACCATTGATACTAAAGACACTTGAAACTTAATCTTTTTTCTCTGCTTCCTTAGGCTGATTTATTTTCTTAGGATCCTAGAACTGAAAGAAACCTGAACCATTGTGTTGGGCATCAAATAAGAATTAGGGCATTCAAATAAGAATCTACCCTGTGCTCTACAGTACTCAGGCCTTTCTTTTCTTGTCCTACTTTCCTTCATCCTGCATAGCCTCCATTCATCCTTTTACCACCATATGTTCTACTGAGTTTCCCATGGAGAAAATGCAGCACTGGGAAACTAAAAGCTTCATTCACTGTTTCAACCACTCTTTCCCATGCAAGTGGAGGGAGTGAAAAAAAAAGGACTCCATAATGTCCATAGCTTCTATTTTTGTTCATGATTTTGAAATATAAAGAATAGAATTTTAGAGGAAGATTTCCCAAGATTTGAAGTTCTTAAATGTTAGGCCTAACTGTAAACATTTATTTATAGTTGCATTTCTCTAACCAAAGCCACTGCTACTGCAACCACTGAGACATAGTATGTATGTCTGTTTTATTGTGTGCTTAGGTTCTGCTTGCTCTCAGACAGTTTATTTCTGTGATCAAAATGTATTAAAACAAAAATTAAAGTTTCTTAAATACAAGAACATATATACAGTTCTGTAATAGCTGTTTTCAAGTTTAGCATTTGAAAATGGCTCTAGGATTTCAGACTAACCAGCTTACCTAATTACTGCCTCTGAAACCGGGTGCAACCTGTGATTCTCCAGGATTGAGGTTACTGATAATATTCCCTAAGATCTGCTTGCTTGCTTCCTTTCTTCCTTTGCTTGAATCATCTTATGTTATGAGCCTGTTTTCCACTTACTAATTATAACCATTTTCTTTTTTCTAACCAATACATTTTATAAATTTCATTATCATTCAGACCGGCAGACAGCTTATTCATCGTAATTAACAAGTACTGGCAGTGATAAATTGCAGACAGACCAAATGAGAGTAAATAATATGACATTATATCTAGTTAGCATAGCACTTGCTTAGTGTTGAAGATTGGACTTAAAGTGTTTTCTTCTGCCTAGAGAATTTACATAGAAATAATTTGTTCTTTAATATAAAGTCACTTTTTGTTTCTGTTACATAAATACCTATACTGTCATTATACCTTTGACACTTTTTTCCTCTCCAGCCACAAACAATATACTTGGTGGCCTATTCTCTCAAATTTTAATGTCATAAATAATAAAGCCATATATACTATGTCTCAGTAGTTGCAGTAGCAGTGGCTTTGGTAAGAGAAATACCATGATAGTACCCAAAAACAAAGGGGTGGCATAGAGCAAACACTTGCAGCCCCAGAGCACACAGGACAGACCTCAGAATGCTGGATTTATGAACTGTTTGCCAAAAGAAATTCTGCAGTAGATTTCATTAAAATGTAATTCACTTTTCCAGGTAAGATTTATTTCTATCAAAAAAAAATTTTTTGATAGAATTTACAACTTCTAATTTAAACTAAACAGTACCTGAAGAACTGTACTTAAGGTCTCTGAGCAGTCTAGAAGCTTTTCATTTTCCATACCTTTTGTCGGTAGCCTTCACGTCTTAACTGCTCTCTGTCAGTAATCTGTGAATTACTCCAGTCTCATTTAGGTAGGATGAAGAGAAACCACAGTGAATCTTGTTTCTGAGAGTCTGAATTGTTTCTATAAAGCTGCAACAAGTTAACTTGAAAATAGCAAATAAAGAGCCACATAGGAATCAGAGAGGTGAAAAATCCTGATGGTGCTAGAAGATAAATACCAGGTTCTCCATCTCATTTTTTGAGCTGTGGGAGAATTAAGAAAGGAGAGGCGGAGAAGGGAGGCAGTTGTTGTTACAACAGGATTTGTCAGAACCTGAAAGCTAAAAAGTGCTTTTGTGTCACTGCATACAGAGGAAGAATTATTTGGGTGCCTACAAAAAAAGCTTTCTTTTCTTTTAATACTCTGTTTTCATTACATGGTTATAATTTATTTTTGAACTTCTGTCTGTGTTGGAAGATGTTTATTATTTTATGTCCTCAGTTAAATAGAAATTTTTATTAGTACATGCTTGCAGTACATAATTACTTTCATTGGTACATGGACACAACACATCTCAGTTCTTATTTTTTTCTTAGCTCCCTTTTCAAAAATTATTTTTGCCAGCATCAGATTCATTAATTTTCTAAGTCCTTATAAAAATAGTAATTACACATACAAATTAACAGCCAAACGGGGGTGGCCAAATAGCTCAGCAGATTAAAGCACCTGCAAGCTGGCTCAGAGGCAGAGGGTTCAATCCCCAGGCCTGCCATGCTGGCCCCACCCTCAGGATGTGCTGAGACTGCAATTGAGACTGGGTGTGGTGGCATGCACCTGTAATCCCAGCTCTCAGGAGGCTATAAAGAGGGGTATCACTATGAATCTAATCTAGCAGTGAGACTGAATACCTTGTAGACCCTTTCCCAAAAAAATACAAATAAATAAATACCAAGTAGGACACATACTAAACCTAAGCATACTTCTAGCTACCTTGTCTATGCTGAATTACACCTTTTTTGTTTATTTCACATTTTGCATATTGAGTTTCTCTTAAGCATAACCTCGTTTATATGTAAACTTTTGTATTTGATTTACTTAACGTTACTGTGTGAAGGTGTATCCATTTTCCTACACATGACTCAAATTTATCCTTATTTATGGCAAAGTATATAAATACCACTGTCTATAAATGTCACTTTCTTTATCCATTTGTCTGTTAAAGGATATATGACTGTTTTCTAAGATTTAGCTATGAATTTATTTATTTATGAACTGTGTTGCTATAAACTTGAGTATGCATACACCATTGTGGTACAAGGTCTGTTAGGGTTTGTGTATAGTTGTTCCCTCCAAAGCCTCATGCAGTCTTGGGGCTGCTTTTGGAGTTTGTGATTGACTATGGCAGGTGTAGATGCAGCACCAGCTCTGGGGCAGGTAATTTGAATTTCAGTATAAGGAGGAAAGAGAAGCTAGCTGCTTGAGCTGCTGCTGCTACTTTTGTGCGCTTGCTCTTTGCCATCTCCATGAAAAGTTGTTTTCTGCTATGTGCTGCTCTGCCTTGCACCCAGCTAAATATGGACTGAAACCTACCTTTCCTCCTTCATTTTGGGTGTCGGGTATTTGTCCCAGCAGCGAGAGAAGAGTGACTAAGACCAGGTCTATAACTTTTGAGAGACACCTAGAAAGGAAATAGCTGGGTCAAATGACATTTGTAGTTTTAGTTTTTAAGGAATTTCCATGCTTATTTCCATAGTGTTTATACCAGTTTACACTCCCACCAACACAGGAGGATACACCCCCCTCATCCACACACCCCATTACCCCCCCATCCAGCATTTGTTATTGGTTGATTTCTTGATGGTAGCCATTCTTCCTAGAGTGAGATAGTCTCACTGTATTTTAATTTGCATTTCTCATATGACCAGTGATGTAGAATATTTTTTCATGTGTATATTGACCGGTTATATTTCTTCCTCTAAGAAGTATCTGTTCATATCAGATGCCTATTTTCTAAGTGGGTCATTAAGTTTGGGAGGGACCAAGTTTTTTGAGTTCTTCATATATTCTAGATACTAGTCCTTTGTTTGAATAGTATCTGACAAAATTTCTTCCCTTCTTTACATTCTCTTCACTCTGTTGGTGGTTTCCTTTGCTATGCAGAAGCTTATTCATTTCCTGTGATCCCATTTGTTGATTTATGTTCTGTTTGTGCACTAGGGTTCTGTTAAAGTCTGCTTACACTTGTATCTTTAAGTGTTTTACCTATTTTTGTCTTCCAGTAGATTGTGTTCTGATATTCAGATCTTTGACCCATTTTGATTTTAGTTTAATGTAAGGTGAAAGATAAAAATCTAGGGTCAATGTTCAGTATGTGGATAACTTCCCAGCATCATTTGTTAAAGAAGCTATCTTTTTTCCAGGAAAGGTGTTTGGCCCCATGGTAAAGATAATAGCTGAGTGTTCCTGGAATTGTTTTTGTGTTTTGTATTCTGTTCCATTGACCCACAAGTTATTTTTTTCTTTGCCAATACCATGATGTTTTTGTCACTGTAGTTTTCTCGTACAACTAGAGTTTGGGGTTGTGATGCCCACAGTTGCTCTTTCTATTCTGGATTTTTTCTGGATCAGTATTGAATTTTAGCATTGCTCTCTAGTTCTATAAGGAATACAGTTAGTATTAAATCTAGATAGCAGATTTGGAAGTGTGGACATTTTTACTGTATCAGTTCTTCCTATCCAGGAACAAAGGGTATCTTTCTATTTCCTGGTGTCCTCTTTCATCTCCTTTTCCAAAGTACTATAGTTGTCATTACAGGTCTTTATTTCCTTGGTTCGGGTTAATTTCTTAGTGTTTCTTTTTTTTTTTTTTCATGCTATTGTGAAAGGTATTGTTACCCTAATGTCCCTCTCAGTGAGTTTGCTATTGGTGTACAGAAATGCTATTGATTTTTAGGTTTGACTTTTATATCTTACTGTACTACTGAAGTTGGCTATTCTAGGAGTTTTTGTGGGTCTTTTGAGATCCTGTCATCTGCAAATAATAATTTAACTTTTTCCTTTTCTATCTGTATTCCTTTTCTTTTTCTCATGTAATCACTGTTCTGTTTCATACTGAACAGGACTGGTGAAGTAGATATCCTTGGTTAGTCCTGATTTTAGAGGAAACACGTGCAGCTTCTTTCCATTTAGTATGATGCTGTTGATTTGTCATAGATGGCATTTATCCTGGCTTGCTATAACTTTTTCAGGCCTTTTTAAAATTATGAATGGATGTGGAATTTTGTCGAATTTTCTCTCTGTGTCTATTGAGACAATCATGTGATTTTTGTCCTTGCTCCTGTTTATTGATGTATTACCTTTATTGATTTGCATATGTTGAATCATCCCTGCATCCCTAAAATGAATCCTACTTGATAATGAGGTATGAACTTTTTGATGATGTCCTCCATTTTTGTTTGCTAGTTTTTTATTTAGGATTTTTGTATCTATGATAGGCCTGTTGTTGGGTCTTTTTTCTTTTGGGTCTTTTTCTGGTTTTGGAATCAGGGTAATGATTGCTTCTGTGAGTGACTTTCAGAGTATTGCTTCTACAGTTATAGTTTTAGGAGAGAGTCACCCACAATCCCACAGTGAGAAGAATTATTGGCTCAGTTGTGATCATGTGACATTTGACATGTACTACATGAATTGAAAGATATTGCTTATTTATGTTTGCTTGTCTTGTGGAATATTCATAGGACAAGTTACAGTCCAAGAGGTTTTTTTGTTTGTTTTTGTTTTTTTGGCAGAACCAGGGATTGAACTCAGGCCCTTGTGTTTGCACTTACTCTACTGTGCTATCTCCTTGGCCCCCAACAGTCCAAGGTTTTATTGTGTTTTTTGTTTTCACTTTTCTAAGGGTATTTAGTATACTTTTTTCCTGTTAGAAATCTCATTTCTGTGAATTTTCCTTTTAATGTACTTTTGATATACTTCATTTTATGAAAATACATAAAGTGTAATATAGAAGTACTAAATGAAGTAGAGTTGAATTGCAGGCATAATAATAGTATTGCTATTACTGCTGCAGTAACCCCTCCCTTACTGAAGGAACCCCTCCAGGTCCCTTAGCACTATGGCTTGTTTGGCTCCTTGCTGGGAATTGCCAATGCAGACACACTAACCAGCAATAGATAGAGGGACCATCCTGCTCCCAGCTCAGACCACTGAAAAAGAAAGTATTATAGTGCAGGTGTATATAGCCATATAATGATGTTGGCTGGGTATGGTGGTACATACCTTGTGATCCCAGTACTTCTGGAGGCTGGGATGGGAGGATCTTAAGTTTGAGATGGGGACAACTTAGCAAGACTCTGTCTCGAAATCACTTTGAAAAGGACTAGCTCAGTGTAGGCCTTGGAATTATTCCTCAATATTCCACAAATAGAGAAGGAAAGGGGGAAAAGAAAGACTAAAGAAGCATCAATATACTGTCTAGTTATGATACAAACACTGAAAAATTAAATCTTTGAAGTCTCTAAGTAGATTGTTTGACCCCTTAATTTAAGTCTCTTACCTGACCCTCTAATACCCCGCTTTCCCAGACTCCCCAGGCTGTGTTTCTATCTGCCACTTGGCCTTCTGATGGGCATTGCAGACCTGTGTGGCACAAAACTGAACTCGTCACCATCCCTAAGCCCAAGGCACTGTAATATTTAATTTTCAGTTTCAAACCTGTGAGGGTAGAGGAATCCACACTTTACAAATAAGAAAGCCAAGCTACAAGGGAGCAATATGACAAGTGGAAACAGTGTTTTGTAGTAGCATCAAGACCCAGAACAGTGCAAGTTTTGAAGCCTTCTGCAGCCCTCTGTGTTCTGCCTCCCCTTTCAGAAGAGCACATCTGAGTTTGCATCTTATCCTACTGACCACTTCTTTCTCTGATAGTCTATGTGAACCATGGACAGTCATTAACCCTGATCATTGTAGCTTTGTGTGGAATGTTTAATTCTCACTCTGGCCTAAGTTCATTTTGGATCAAGAAATCAACTTTTTTTTTTAATTTGACACATTTTCATTTATGTCTAACAACAAATTATATGTAAAACCTTAATGTGTTGTGTTACTTAGTATTGCTAATCTGCATATTCAGATAGCTTTTCTTTTTCTTCTGAAAAAAATCATTTTAACAGGGTAGCATACAAAAACATCAGTGTCGTACTTCAGTATAAAGCCTGATGGTTTATGAAGCATTTTCTTTCCCTCTTCAACTTCTCATCACCTGTAGCAGCCTGGAGACAATGGGACAAGGGTGCCACCTCTAAGAGGAGCATCCTAGGGATCCCTGAGGACAAGAAAAACAGTTGGATGACATTTTCTTTAATAAAGACTTTGAAAGCCACCATTAGAGACCATGCATGGAGAATGCATTTAAAGAGGTCAAGGCTAAAGGCAGACAGACTAGGAGGCTCTTGTAATAGAAGAGGTGAAATGTAGCTGGATTACTGTAGAATGCAGTGTTGTCAGGAGATGGATTGGAGACAGGTGTTCAGAAACTCTAGAGAAAGCAATCCAGTATGCATAGTGCAGTTAGGATTATCTGCAGTCTAGAAAAAGGAAACCAAACTGTCATTGTTTCCAGTCTGTATTGACACCCTACAGTTTGAAGATGCATAGTAGTAGTTTTGGGTTTAATCTGTTTAGAACATTTTCAAGAAGCCACAGAACATATGGCTAGTTGTAGGTTAAACTATAAGTCAGCCATCAGCATTGGTTCCATCCTTTAAAACTCCTCAGAATTCCAACTCATTCTGCCTTTCTGATCCTTCAAGCTAAGCTCTTGATTTTTCTTGGCTGTCAATGAAGTCCAGGATTATACCCATGTGAAAAGATAAAAGGCTGTTTCAAAACATTTTATCAGAAAGCAGATTTCTAGAAGTCTCTTATACACGCATGCATATATAGATGTACACACACACACATGCTCTCACACACACCATTTTGTTTTAACATCTCATTTTGGAAAACCACTTCCTTTGGCCATTTCCAGCTACCAGTGGGGCTGAGGCATGTGCATCTGGCTTTTGCCTTTTGTGTGGGCTGTACCTAGCAAAGATAGGGCCTGGTTCTGTTGCCTTGCATAGCAAAGGGCACTTCAGGGCTTATCATCACTACTACATGGACTGAATCAGGAAGGTCAAAGTTGATTGTGCTGCTTTCCAAGCAACAGTAGGTGTTCAGTAAGGGAGGCAACTGAGGTTTGGCTCTAGATCTTAGGTGCCACTTAGCACCTACCCACCTTGTAGCTTTGGAAAATCCCCAAGACCTAGGCTCGGGCCCCAGCATTTTACTATTTGGCCTGGGATTAAATTTAGTCTAGGAGCATGCCAAGTGATTCTGTTTTTTTCCAAGTGCTGCCCACTTGTAATGAAAAGTTGAGGTTCTATGTAAAGCATTTTTAAAAATTATCTCCTCAACCTTGAAAATGATAGTTTAGAGTATGTTACCTGTCCTAGTCCCACAATTGTAAAGTGATCTGACTTGTGACCCAGTGTTAGGAAATCAGTTCTGAGCACTGACAGATCATGATCTATTTTCCATCTCTGTGATCATTTTGGTGTAATGCTGTAGGTGTAAAGCCTAAAGACTTTAACTTCTGAAGTGTGTAGTTTGCAGATGAGCTATTAATAGTGAAGACTGTTATAAGTAAAGAATATTACTTGGTTTAATTTGTGTTCTTAAAAGTCTTACGAAGCCATCCTGGTTCTGTTGCCTTTCATAGAAAAGCAATTATGTGTCTATACCTGTAGATTTCATTGTCATTTGCTCTGCTAGTTGTTAACCTTATTTTTATTCTTGTGAAAAAGAATCGTGAGGATTGTTTTTTTTTCTATATCTTCACTACATAACTTTAAAGTATTGTCTTTGAATTTTATGGCAACATTTCCATTGTAATTGAATGTTTTCAAATTCTTGCATAGCATACATATGCATTGCTATTATTGCCCTAGCATATTCTTTGTGTATCTCTTGGAAGAGCCAAGCATCTTCTAACTGGTCTTCGTTGCTGCTTTATCTGAGGTAGGTTGTGATCAGTCAGCTTTGTCCAGGCCTCTCCTGGACTATGCTCTTTTGCCTACCTGGTCTCTTGCATCTTGTCCCCAGTCCTCATTCTAGGGTCTTCTTGGGTAGGTTCCTGTGGACTTTGTGATTCTGCCAAATTAGAGAACTAAGAATTAGTAGGAAGTGTTTCTCCTACTCATTGTTGTAACTCTGGTGATAGCCAAGGAGGACAATAACATCTTCCCACTCCCTAGACCTATACAAATTAAATCAACAGAGTCAACTTGTAAAAGATGACAGCCATCCTTTTCGTCTTTAAAAAGGCAGAAAGTCTTTCAGGTAAGAAACAGAAGAGAATGACAACAGGACAGCATTGACACATGTGACTGAGAAAAACTTAATCAAAAGAGCTGCTATGGATGCTAATACAACATCATTCAGAGACCTGGTCTCCTGCACACACAGGTCAGTCTCCCAGCCTGTGGCCAGTAGTCATTATGACTGTATCCACACTGAATCCCTGGCAGAGTGCAACCACAATAATAATAAAACCAGCCACTACAAGAAATAGATGTACTGAGTGGGCATATCACAGATGGTAGTGTCTAGTCCTTTGACAGTGTGGCTCATTGTGAATATATTTACATCCATATCCATCTGTCTTTTGATAGTATAGCAGTAGCATTTTTAATGTATTTTTGAGGGTATATTCAGATTGAAAACATCTCTAAGGGCTAATAGTTGTGAGTTCTGCAGTTTCTCTGGACCTGCAAAACTAGGGTCCAAACTGTCACACCTGTCCAGTATGCTGTCACACTGAGACCCTAGCAGGGCAGCCCCAAGGCTCTTCAGGTAGCTCCTAAATACCCAGGACTATAACAACACATGCCCAGGACAATCACACTGGGAGCTCTAGGTGCTGTGTTCCACACACCTAGGGCATGATAGCCTTTTCCCCCAGAAACTAGATAATGGAACAGGAAATTCTAATTGTTTTTTCATTCTTGTTCTTCTTACACTGTCTTCAGCATTAAGTACATGCTTCCTTCTATTAAGTGCATGAATTTTTTTTCATCTCTTTGGACCAGGAGTAACTGGTCCAAATAATTATAAGTAATAAATTATTTATAGTAATATAAATTATAATAATTTATATTATCACTAAATGCATAATTTTCATACATGTATTTACATACATAAACTTCATCTCTTCCATTCACCAGTGTATTGCTTAGTGCTGTTTCACACTATGACCCACACTCACTCTTCATCTCAGGTCCAGTTCTTCCCACTGCTCGTGCTCTACAAAGGAATGCTGGCTGCCCAGGATGTGTTGGCATGATTGTAAAAAGGAAGAAACTAAAGATGTGTAGAAGAAAAAGGTAGTGAAATAACTTCTACAGAAATGAGAATGGTTACAGTAACATACATATTGTAAATATACTAGGTACTGAGAGTATAGTTAATTTTTGTAGAACACATTGGTTGCTAATACCTGGAGTACTTTCAAATTTTTGCAACTGAAATTCTGTCCTTGAATATTTGGGTCAAAGATTATAGACAGGGTAAACCAATTCTAAGTAATTTTATCTATATTTACATTTGATTTTTTTTTTTTTTTAAAGTTTCCTATGAAGCACATAATTATCATCTCATTAGGCACGGATGACCTGCCACCCTATTATCCTCACCTAGAGAAATTACAGCTCGACGGCCTCAAATTCCCTGATGAAGACTGTTATTAGCTTGGTGTAGATCTTTAAAGATCTCCAGAGTGCTTATCATACCTATACCTTCATCTGACAGAGTGCGAGTCTCCTAAATCCCTATTCTGTGCTCTCCTACATGCAGCGAACAGCTTTCCAAACCAGGCAGATGCCTCCCATTCCTGACCACCCATGTCCGTCCATGACATTCTAAACTGAGAGTCCATATGTGGCCCCTTATGATGAGTATTCCCTGTAGCCTGTTTTTCTTGCCATGCCTTCTGTTGCTTCTCACTTAAGGATGTGTTTTGGCTGGTTAAAATTTAATTTTGTAACCCTTTTTTCTTGCTTCTGGTTCATCTTGATCATCATCTTTAACACTAGGGTAGTACTGAAGGGAGCCCCTTCCAGAATATAATCTGCCTCACTTGTGTGCATATGGTAGTGATTTACCTCTTCAGCTTGTGATCTATAACTAGGCTGTATATTCTTCATTGTGGTCAATACATCATCCTAGAGATTTGAGTTCTGGTCTCTAGATATGATATTTAGTAGCTTCCTACCCCTGTCACTTTTGAGTCAAGTGCTACTCTGAGCTGATAGCCAGTCACACCCTAGACACACTGGCCTAGAGAAAGGATACTGGGCCTGTTGCAGGCAAGGCTGATTCAGCTTGATACAATCTGACATTATGAGAGGCAAAAACTTAATGATATATTCTTAATTTGGAATATTTCTAGGTTATTTGGGTATATGTACAGAGTTTGGAAAGGGGCTGGCAATATTAAGCTAGAATATTTTAGATGCATCTATTTCCTTTTGTATTGATTTTTGGGAGAATCTAACCCTTTAATAGACTTTAAACTCAAAGAAGGAAAAAATAATGGATATAATTTTGAATAAGCATTCAATTATAAGTAAAAAGCTGTTACCATAGTTACTAAGCAGCCTCCCTGTGATTCTAGAGTAAATGGTCTCCATCATTCGGTGTAATTCTAAGAAATGTGTTTGAGGGAAGAATTTGAGGAAAGGGTAGACTGAAGGGTCTCTTCCTGAATCAGGAAACCTTACTGAGCTTTTTGTGCCACTGAGTGTTACAGAGTCCTCCACCAAATAGTACAGTACTGTGTTTGTAAGTAGACATTTTCTTTTAACTGGGCATCAGAATTGAATTCTGAGTTGAAATTCTTCTGCAGTAGTTTGCATAGGTTACTGCTATGTAGGTTTCAACCTACAGAAATGTAAACAAAACAAGTTAGTAATCTCTTGTACTGACAGGCACCAACTATATCTTGAAGGAATGAAATCAAACAAATAAAGACAAGGCTATTTTAACCAGTAACCAGGGAAGCCAGAAGTTACAGATTCTGTGCTGAAGAAAGATCACACCCATGCATGAAGTTGTGCCTTTGGTCTCAGCAGTGCTTGGACATCATGTAGAGTTTTGTCATTTTTCATGGTTTTAGGATTAAGGGTTAAATTTTATCTTATGCTTTGCTTTACTGGAACATAATTTTATCAGGACAGGTACAGGCTGTCTGCTCACTTCTGGTGACTGGAATTCCTGATAGAGTTGACTGTGTCATGTGGGAGAATGAGCTGGACAGGGTACAGAAGATGAACTATAGTCGTGGCAGACTGAGCTACAGACACACAGATGCCAAGGAACTCAAGACAGTGGGTGGAACCAGAGAAGGAGAGAAGTTGAGAGAAAACTCTAGAGCCCTCAAAGACATTTCAAATCAGAGGCATGAGGATGGACATTTCAGGGTTAGTGGGAAGTCATACACTTCGACATTTGGTATATGTGCTTCTCCCACTGTCACCCACTCCTTCCACAGAAAGGTGAAACAGGAAACCATCTTTTTTTCCCTATAGCAGGACTCCTTATCCCTAAACCCAAACTCACTTCACAATCCCATGTCTTCCTGAGTTCCTGTCTACTATGACCACCAGTTTTCAGAAGATCCCTGTATCTGTCCAGTGTGTACTATTCAGGTCTAAAGAAAGTCCTGGCTCCTTAGATTTCTATGGGACATACTTAATTACTAAATTTGAAGAAATCGATTAAGGAAACTGATTAAGAACTCAGTTTGAAAGTTCATCAAGAGCATTTAACACTGTATTTAGATTGTTACTGTTCTTCAACAGTTTCACCATTAAATCTTCCATGAAAGTAGGGGACATTTGGAGGCACTGTTGGTCAAGAAAGGAGTCTTCCACTGGTAGTTCTTACCCTCCCATGTGGAACCTCCCTCACATGCGTGTGTTTTCAGGCTTGCAGTGTGTCCACAGTAGGTGCAGCTGTAGTGACTAAAACTTTGGGGACAAGATCATTGCTTGTTCAAAGCAGAAGGGGTGAGGTGGCCTGCAAGGTGAGTCAGCCCTTCTTGAAGAGTGCTGTCAGCTTTTAGGAGACCATGCAGCTCCCTGAGGTACAACATGTACTTGGTCATTTTCATTGCTTGTCCACCAGGTCTCACAAGATAGGTTATTGTTTTTCCTCTACCTTAAATAAAAACAGTCCTCTCCCATCTTCATGTGTTACAGACCATTTTCATAAGGAATTATATAGCTACATGGATTTTGAGAAACCTCAGAAGAAATAGTAACCTATATTGGGTTTTTTGAAAATAGAATAGCCCATGCTGCCTAAATCACTGTACCTTCCTAGCCTTTGGAAAATGACATTCCAAATGGCAAATTTAACACTTCCTGGAGAACCAGTGCTTTGGTTAGTCATGGAGAAACTTCCTGTTTTCCAGGTCATGGTCTCTTATCAAAACTGTTTAGACTCCATTTCTCCCTTTCTCAGCACTAACTAAAATGTCTTAATGCTACTATCTGCCTCCTAACTTTAATGAGCATTTTAGTTCACTGTAAAACTACATTTTTAAATTAAGTGATCACCAGGTCCAGGGCTGGTGGATGTCATTATGGAGTAGGTGCAGCCAGCTGGGGTTTCTGAGTCATCTCAGATCTGAAACATAGCCTCTTATGCAGCCTGGGAACAGGAAACAAGTACACAGAAAAGTACATTTGTCAAAACTGTTCTCAGCAGCCCATGTTGCTGTGATTTTCAAAGATGGATTATTTCATCATGCCACAGTGATACACACTTGTTCTGTTGAAGGTGGACGTGGGTGTGGTGCACTTCATGCCTTTAATACAGCCCAAGATAGAGCAGCCATTCAAGCTGGTGGAAAAAGTCGTTCAGAATGCATTTCAATTCCGAAGGAAATATTGCCACCGAGGGCTGAGGTAAGACTACTGCCTTCTCCTTTTTCACCTTGTGACTCTTAAACATACCTTTGTTAAGATCTTGTGATGGGCAAAACTTGCCTACCACTGAGGATAAGCAAAGCCACCTGAAATGCCACCTGCAGTTTGGTCCAGAGTACAACTGAAAATAGTTCATGGCTCGTGCTGACCTGTACAAAAGAGGCCACTTTTCAGTCACCCATAGGAGGATCCAGGTAACTTTGTACAATGCATGGTCTGTGCTGAGTTACCAAGTCTCTTCTTTAACATCATCCTGCCACTGTGAACCACTGGTGGCCCATGATGTCCTTTTGGGTGGCTTGTAGCAGTGCAGGTATGTGCATGTCTCAGTGGGCATCTTATACCACTGGTGGTAGAAGTGGACCAGTCATACATGGAACAGTTATGCATGTACCACCAGTGGTTCAAGCCACCCAGCAGTGAGGCACACAGGTACAGCCTTATAGCTGTGCTTATTATGCACCTGTTAGCTAAGAAATAAGCATAACTTCTGAGCTTCCAAAACAACGTGACAGTCTTCCTACAGGCACGTTTTCACTTGGCCCAGCGCTCTTCTGTTCTACTCATTACTTTGTATAGGCATGTGCCACCCACATCGGAGCACAACAGCATAGTAATTTAAAGCTTTTCACCTCAGTAAGCCCTACCATGACTTGAGAGGGTGAAACAATATTTACTTAGGCCCAGCTGGTCTATTTAAGAAAGAAAAGCATAAAGGACTTGCATATCACATAGTCAACATTTAGTTTCACAGCCTCTAGTCTCATTTCCTAAGACTACCACACATAGCTGTATTTGACTTCTCTTTATGATGATGGGAAATGACCTTGTATCACATGATATTTCAGATATGGCTAGGCAGCTATATCGTAAAATTACAACTGTAAAACTTCCTGAAAATTTCATATGGTGGGTGTTAAATCTTAGCTTACTCTTTTTTTTTTTTCTTTTTTTTTTTTTTTTTTGTATTTTTGCGAAGGGTCTACAGGATGATGTTCAGGGTCTTACTACTAGATTGGACTATTAGTGATTCACCTGTTTACAGCCTCCCAAGAGCTGGGATTACAGGCACATGCCACCACTCCCAGTCTCAATTGCCATCTCAGCATGCCGCAGGGGTGAGGCTGGCACCACAGGTCGAAGGATCAGTCACCAGCCCCTGCGCCTGCTTGCAGGTGCTTTAATTCCTGGGCTATTTGGCCAGACCTACTCTCTTAATTCTTATTAGGACAAACATCTGTACAAAAATGTGAGCAAAAAGTACTCTTGGATGTTTAGTTTCATCGTTATGGCTTCTTTAATGACTGAATGAATTAAAAATATTTACTTTTTGTGGTCATTTTTGAGGGAGAGCTAGAAATTGCCCAATGCCGAGTAAGATGGATTGGGACATGCTTGGATATAAAATAACTTTGTATTTTCATATCAGCTATTTTTTAATTTTGATAAGCAGGACACTCTTTTGTGACAGTGTCCCTAAGGTACAAATTAGGAAATCAAAATTCAAGTTTGGTTACATAAGAAATAATACAGACAACTTTATCAAAATGAAAGTCAACTGAGTATAGCTTATAATCCCATCATTCAGGAGGCAGAGGCCAGAGGATCCCTGTGAGTTCAAGATTCACCTGAACTACATAGTGAGTTAAAGGCCAGCCCAAACTACATAGGGAGATGGTGACTCAAAGGGAAAAAAAATAATTCACAACTACCACCAAAATAAAATGTAAGACAGATAATACACATTTCTACAAGAATTCAACTGAGCAGATATTTATTTAAACTTACCATGTATCAGTGCTGGAAAGTTTTTCCTCTTGTGAATCGGGTTTTCCCTGTGAGTCGGGTTAGTGCTGCCTGCAGTGGTCACCACTGATGCCTGTGCTGTAACCCAAGAGGCTCCAGCAGCCACTGCCACTCCCTCAAGAAACAACTGCCAGAAACAGCATGCGTCATTTTCAATTGAGAGTAGGAGACAGCACCATGAATCATAGAAGTTAAGTGAATGCTGATTTTCCCCTTTCCCTTAGCATGTTATTTCCCGAAGCTCAGCGCCTAGAAAGCACGGCAAGACTGTTGCAATTGGCAGACGTAAATCCTACTCTTCGGCCCACCCAGCTCTCGATTCTGCACTTCAGGAGCCTCTGTGACATATACAGAAAAATGTGTGATGAAGACCCACAGCTCTTTGCTTATAACTTTAGAGAGGAGCTGAAGCAAAAAAAAGACACGTCATAGGCAAAAAAGAAGGAGGGGAGCTATGGACTCGAGGTGCTGCTTTAAGGGTTCTCGGCCTGACAAGTTGAACCCAGTGTGAGCTGCTGCAGCGTGTGCTTACTTTTGCAGAATGACAATAAAATACCAGTGACCAGATGACTTATGTTCCTTTTACTGTACATCTTGGTAAAGAAAATAAATATAAGATACAGTACAAGCATTTAATATATATACTACATAGATATGACATATTTAGTATAAACAGCCTCTGTTACAACCCTACAAAAATGAACTATCCGCATATTATATCCCTAACCCACATTAAAATAATTTAAATACATTTTAAATAAAGCAAAAACAGCCCAAAGAAAATGCCCAGAGGATTGAAAAAACAAAATGATCTTTTTGAAAGCTATTAATCACAACTTCCCCATCCTTTTTCCACATAACTTAAAATTAGAATGCAGTTTTCAGGACTCTAAATCATTTTGATACCTGCTCAAAAGGGATATATAAACTAAGTAATTTACAGGTTATGACAAGTTTAATCTAGTTTTCTGATCCACAATAAATTAAAATAACTTAAATCTTTACAATTTTGTGGGAAAATGCATACTGCACAAAACCAATGATGAATAGTTGTTCTGCAATTTTCACTTTACCACCAGTTTAAAAAGTGAGCAATGTAACAAGGCCTTATCTGGATGGAATCATACTATGATTTTCCATGGCTCTCTGTTTCATAAAAACACTCCTCATTGACAACTGAAGTTAAACTCTGGACACTGAATTCTCGCTCTAGAACAAAATTGAGGTCAATGTTGATATTTTCAGGTTGGCTGTCAAGGGATTGGTGACGAGTCTGCGCCTTCAGCAGAGCTCCTCTGTCCCTCCTGGTGCTGTTTGCCTTTCGTTTAATGGGGCAGAAATGGGCCCGGACCAGCTTGGGCTGCTCCACCTTCGGGCCCTTATTCACCCCCATTCCAGGCTGCTGCTCCACAGGGTGGGCATCAGGCTCCTCAGAGATTCTCAGTCTCTGGAACTGAATTTCGATGTCCTTGGTGGGGCTGCTCCGTTTCAGAGTCTGGTGGTAATCCTCCTCTTCATCACTCAGAATATCACTCTCTTTGATGACATTGTCAGGTAATTCCACCAAGCCCACAGAGGGATCACTCACAGGGGGGTCGCCCACCACAGGAGCTGCACTCCTGCATTCCTGCCTGCTCTCGGCCGCAGAACAGCCACTCTGGGTGCCACTGCTCAGGCTGCACTCGTCCGAGTCCAGTGAGTTGGCCTTGCTGCCCTCACTGGGCCACTCGCTACTGCAGGAGGTCCTGAGGACTTTGAGAGACCGGGATGATGCTGCAAAGAGAAAACCACATTTCCCTGGGTGACAGACAGCTTACATCATGTCATTTCTGTCTCATAGGGGATAAGATTTTTTTTTTCTTTCTGTATTTAGGACAGGGTCTATAGAGTCTCACTACACAGATTGGACTCATAGTGATCCTCCATTTTCAGCCTCCCAAGTGCTGGGATTATAGGCATGCATGACCATGCCCAGTCTCAGTCCCTCATCTCAGCATGCCCCTGGGGTGGGGCCAGCACTGCATGGTGGGGATCTGGGGTGCTCTGCTTAAGCAGGCACTTTAGTCCGCTGAGCTATCAGGCCAGCCCCCAGGCATAAGATTTAACATGTTAACCACTTAAGATTTTTGTCATCTGACTTGGTGTTACTGTACAGAATAGCAGCAGGTTAGTTCTGATAGTCATAGCTTATTTCAATAAAAGAAAAAAAAGAAAAACACATCTGAAGAGGTCAAAGTATGGTCTAAAAGAAGTTTTATGCTTAAGACTAATATCAAAAACAGAGATTTCCAAAACTGAAGCCAATGTTGTAGAAACAGGCAGAAGTTCAAGAATGGCATAGCCTGAAATGATTCCTTGCCGACTTATTCAAAGCTAGTATGAAGTTTCTTGATCTTAATTCGTCAAGTACAGTGGCATCTCAGTTCTCAACTTTAATTGATTTTGGAAGGCACAATGAGTACCAAACAAATTACTCAGCTGGAAAGGCAGCGAATCACAAGGCAGTCCATGCCCACAAGTACCAGCTTATGGGTGGACCACCAGACAAAGGCCAGGATTAAACTTGCATGCCAAAAATGGGTCAAGTACCAAATTCAGTGAGTTCCAAAGCAGTTCAGTACAGGGGCACTACTGTATTGACCTAGATCCCTGGTGGTGTTCACATCCCTGGGGATACTGCAGTAAGATAAAGTTCATAGGGGAAAAAAGAAATAAGATACCAAGTTTTGTCAACTTGTGAGAGACAAAAGAGATGAGGTGGTGGATGTGGAGACAGACTATAAGAGTAGAACGAGGAATATTTAGGTCTCTTAAAAGTTACCTTGTGATGATTTACAAGAAATGGCTCACCACTACATTATAAGAGTATATACTCTTAAGAAACCTCATAATTTTCCTGAATAAACACACAATTCTTGAATAAAAGCAAAATTCTCACCTAATTTGGCTGAAACAGGAACTCGGTTCTTGAGAGGTACCAAGCGATCCTTACAGGTCTTCTCCAGGGGTGATTCACACTTTATGTGACGCCTGAAGTTTTCCCTCAGAATAGAACGAATCACCTTAATGATGTTGGTTTTGCTCTCGCTGTCACTGGTAGGAGAAAGGAGAACAGCATGGTTGCATCCCTGAGGCCCCGGAGGCATCACCTTTCTCAGCACCTCCTTGCAGATCCTAGGCTAGATCAGCAGCAGTTTCCCAACCTCTGTACCTGGGGTTCATCAGAGAAGCAGCAAGAAGTGCTTGGCCCAAAATTTGGATACATACATCTGATTGATGTGTTCTCCTTCTAGACTCTTAACACATGCTTTCAGGGCAAGGGGAGCTTAAATTAAAATTCAGGGGAGCCTAAAACTCCCTTTAAAAAAAAAAATCAATTCTTGTTTGTACTAGTTTTAATTTTTAGAACTCAGAAATACCTGCAACATAACTGAAAAATGGTTTCTGGCCGTCCTTCTATTTCCGACTTTGTGTGGATGAGTTCCCATATAGAATTATTTTCTGTCCCTACATAAAAAAAAAAAAACAAGAGTTTACAACTTTGCCAAAATGCATGGTTAAAACACTTGTGAAGCTTAAAATTTAAAATCTAAAACATGGTAATTCTAGAAACATCTCTGAATATTTTTTAGAATCAAACCCTTTTACCATGTGCTATACTTTTTAAGGAATTTTCTGTTATATTTAAATATGTAAAATATTAAAATTTTCAACCTTTAACAAATTTAAAGAATAAGGAAAATTAGAATAATTTTGAAAACTACTGATTACACAAATGAAATAATGAAGGGATATAACCGGGAGAGAAAAGCTGTCCGTTAGTATTTTGTTTCTCTCAAAAACTTCAAGAAACATCAAAACAACCTTTCCTATCTTCATTTTGCTTGCCTATGATAAAAGACCAAAACTAATCCCCTAGTCTTTCAACATTTTTATTCCACAATTCAAGTAAGTTTCTTAAAATACTTGCACTGAAAAAGTTACCTGCTGTATTTCCTAGTCTGACTTGCAGTGCAGATATAGGGATCAGCCAGCGGAATTTAAATGGGTCCAGGTCAGCAGAGCTGTGTGCAGGCCGGGAATTGGAGGGCTGAAAAGCACAAGGCCCCAGAGAAAAGGTTAAGGAAGCTCCTGTGCATAGCAAATAGAAGCCTTGTCTCTTCCCATGTTCAGGGTTCTGTGCTGCGGCATGGGCAGTTAAGGCACAATGAATCAGATGTGTGCTCAGTTTTCAAAGACCTCCCAGGTTTGTGGGGAAAGCCAGGGTCATGATTCAGAGTGCAGCAGTATCCATGTTCTCCTGTTACTGCTGATTGTTGGCATCCAGAACTGAGCTATGATTTGGGGGTTTTGTTGAGATTTTGTGGTTGGTTGGTTGGTTTTGAGTCAAGGTGAAAGGTACTTGAAAACAAACCAGTTACACAGATTCCTCTAAGATATGCAACGACATGGGCATTTTGAGGGCCATAAAATAATTTCCTGTGTAGGCACTGACATAAGTGTACATCTGCTTAAAATCAGATATGGTCCCTCTGTAGAAAGACTCAGAGATGTTCTGAGTAAATTGATTTGGTTTTCCTCTCAGAACAACAGGGTACATAGCAGGCTCTTCAGCCCAGTGTTACGGGAACAGACAGCCGTGAAAGTAAGCTCTAATTAAAAGTAATTCATCTTACCAGTTTCTTTTTCAGTTTGCAATTTTCTTTATAAACCAATATGACAGCTCTCTTAAAAACTAAAGAAAGAAAAAGAGGGAAGAAAAATCTCATTTTATACAAATTCTTCCATGGTTAAAGAATGTCTTACTGAACAAAGGTCTTCAAATTTATGAATCTCTAAATCTCTAAACCCCATTATACCAAAAATTGTGGTGAATAAAGAGTACTTTCTTTTGTTTCTTTTTTTCTATGAAGAAATTCTGTTCTAAAATGATCTTAGAACTACTTTTTGTTTTATTCAAAGTTGAGATTATGGTGCACATCTGTGACCATAGACTGTCTTTATATACCTATGATCCCAATCCCAGCTCCCAGTGAGAATTAGATTTTTGCAATATAGCAGACCATTAAGAAACCAAGTTTCCAGATAGCCTATGTAGATCTGCTGCTGTAACTCTTGGGCTGAGGTAAAGCAGCACCAGGAAAAATAAGATAATGAGTATGCAAAGCCACCAGCTTTTAACTAGTCGTAGCCAGGTTAAGTCACTGGCCGCCACAGCATCTCTTCTAACACCTGGAAATCTACTTAACTTCACTGTTGCCATTCTCATTTAAGGTGCATTCTTTTGAACAGAATACTGACCAAATACTGTAAGCTCAAGGTCCTTTCTGGCTTTTCCTAGAGAAAGAAATGGATTCAACCAGGAGACTGTAGAGTGCATCAGAAGTTCTCCCATGGAAAGTTCTGTTACCTAGATTGTAAAGACAGGAAATCAAGATGTGACAGCTCTGGGGTAGATGGTTTCCTGTCGTATAATGACTGATAAATAATAGAAAGGTGAATGCGTTTTGTCTCAGAGCACACTTTATGGACATGTTTGTGAGATGTGCCTCATAGGCAACTCCATTTCCCCAATAGTTCTACCACGAGTCAGTGCTCCTCCAAACACCTGTGCTAACATCTGCCACAGATCAGTGTATTGTCTCTGATTCCCAAACTGCGTTGGCCTGCTAATAAATTACCAACACTGAAACTAATATTTAAAAAAAAAAAAAAGTTAAACTCTGCTCATTTTCTTGTCATTGTCTACTTAAACTGTTGGTTCTTGTGTGGCAGCTTTGGAATCATAAAGTTCTAAATTTAGCAATCAGACCAAAAAAATAATATATTTAGAAAATGCCATCTTTCATTTGGACTATTTTAAGAAGGAGGTAACTGCCAATATTTGATGTTTTTAAAAGAAAACAATTTTTAAAGAGAAAAGCCCTATAGTCTCTGCACATGCTGCCCTCTTCCATCCTCTCTCTCCTTCTAGGCCAAACCACCCTTTATTCCAGAAGGAGAAAAGTAGGGATCAAAGGTTAGTGATGTCTTTGTACAATACTAACCTAAGCCCATATTTTTAGAGCAATGTAATGTGTTCTGTGTTACATTGCTTTCTAAACTATATACTTTATTGTGTTATTAAGGTTAAAAGGAAAGTTGTGTCATTTTTCAAAGTTGTGCAAGGTCCTCATCTAAGCCCCACCCACCACACATTGAGGCCCGAGTGCAGAGCCCCACAGACCTCCTTTTCTGTGCCACTCTGCTCTGCCACCAGCTGGTCAAACACAGTCCCGTAATCCTCATAGATCTTCTGCATCTCATTGATGTGGCTCGCCACTTTTTCCATCGCCTTTAGTGCTTCTGCAAAATGAGAAGCCATCTTCATTGTATTTATTATTTAAATCTATGCAACAGCAATAATGGAAGAGCATGTTAATATTTATCTCTAAATGTCTCCTACAGCCTCATGGGACCATAGGTGAAACCTTTGGAAGCTGATGGCTTATGGGGCATGTTGCTCCTGCTTGCTGTCAGGAAGCGGAGTCTGGTTAGAAGAGGCAGGTCATGGGCATGGCCTGGAAGGATGAATTTCCCTGGCTGGCTCCTCCCTTGACCCTCTTTCCTTCCTGCTCAGCTTTTCCTCCACTGTGCCCCTCTGCGATGGCGAGCTCCCCTGAGGTCAGCTGCCCATGGGCTATACCCCTTAGCCAAAATAAGCCACAAGAACAGAGGGACTAAGAGCTTAAGATTCAAACCGGGACTCATCTGTTCTCACCAACAGCAGCCACACAGAGCTCATCACAGCCTATTGTGCCCCTGTGGTCACAAAGGACAACAAATTATCTTCCACCTCCAATTCTCTTTGAAATAAAGAGACTGTAAAATAGCTAACACTCTGTCACCACTTCCTTCTTAGTATGTGTCAGGATATTCATTTGCCTCTTTTATCTGCACAATGACTTAATGACCTAACTGATCTCATTTTATATAAGAGGAAAAGCTTTTGTAAAGAGGTGCAGACAGTTCTGCAAGAGTTCCAGAGAGAAGGGGCAAAGCTAGAATTCAATTCAGTCCAAGTCAGGCTGCCTCAAACATCTGCTCTTAAATTCTACTTCTCCTCTGGAGTGACTTAGTAGAACTGGAACCACAATGATTTTTTTTTTTTTTTTTTGTATTAGAATTTATAGATGTCTTTACAAACAACTGCTTAGAAAAATTCTTTGCATTTGTACATCATGTTTATAGTTTGTGTGAGGGACAAAATGAATCTGTCAGAGTCAGGAAGCAGAATTTCAGTTCACCTGAAAATTTCAGTTATATTTACACTTTGCTCTCCAGATTCACTATTTTAGTCAGAAAGGTGGCTTGAAAGGGAGTTTTTAAACAGGAAGTTTTAAACTTTATTACAGTTAAAGATCACTGTAATACAAAATGAACTCACACTGTACTTGCTTACCATAATTTGTATGACTTGTACAATTTAACTGTCATATAAAAAATTTTGTCTTCATTGTTTCTAAGACCCAAGGTATGTGTGCCATGGTAGAACATATGTAATTTTCTCTTGTCTTGTTACTATTCAGTACATCTAAGCTGTATAAATAAAAATGTTTGTCTCCATAGCAATGTTATGGATTAACTGGACCTCTAGCTCCTTTAGTCCAAATGAAGCATCTCGCTAATGGACACTCTTCTCTCAAATTGTGGGTCTCTGTATTTTTGTCTAATTGCACTGCAGGCCAGTAATTTCATAGGTTACAGATGATACCACATCAGCACCTGCTACAAAAGCATAACCCTTCACTGAGCCCATTTCAGAGCTGAGTTCTCAGAAAAGTCCACAAGGTGGCGCCTTATGCAGCACATGTCAGCAGTGCGGGGCAGCAAACGGCTGTGCAAGTGATAGAAAAGAGGTCTGTTTATCAATTCATATGGCCTTTGTTTACTAGCCAAGTAACATGAACTCATTTACCCAACCCACTGAGCTTCAGTTATCACTTTAGAAGTTAGCTTCTACCAGAGGATTTTGGGGCCCTCCGCAGAGATAATTTTTACCAAAGGATACTATAGAATCTAATGGGATGGCCATATCAAGCTATTTTCACCTATGAATGTTGGAACTGAGGTAAGTGGTCACAATAGTGACAAATGATTCAGAACACACCTCTACACAGGAGAGCAAGTGCACTTGTGGGCATGCAGCCCCACCCTAGCCTTACCTGTCAGGTGGTAGTGTTCCTCGCTCTCATGATCTGTCAGGGATACAAGCTCCTTCAGCAGCAGAGGGTACTTGAGCACTCTCTGAACTGGCTTGATAAGGTAAGACTCCAGGGTTGAGGAATGCTGCTTAGTGGGATTCCGGGCATCCAGAAAAGTCCTGAAAGCCTTATCGGTTTTAGCTACAAGTAATGAATAAAAGACTCTTAGAAAAGCACAGCTGTGTGTTATTATATTGTGTCATTTATCTTAACAGATATTGTTTTCAATCACCCATTTCCATGATCTTCCTAGTGCCACCCTTGAGTAATTACCCTTGGGTCATTACATTACTTCAGTGGGTCCAGCATCACTCTGTCAACCTGGAATTCAGCATCTAGATCTAATGAGTCCTGGGAATGAAGGGAGCTTACTAGGATACCAGAGGAGTACAGTCCACATGCCAACGAGAACACCCAGCCCCATGTGGTAGTGTCTGACTTTTGTATATACTCACATACTATCAGGGGTGACAAAAAAAGTAAGTTTAAAACAGTCCTTAAAAGCCATAAATCAATGTTATGGAGACCCTATGCCACACCCTACAAAGAGTCAACACAGCAGAATGGCCAGTGCTTCTCGCACTGGACTCACTAGCACTGTTTGTGCTTATCTGGAATTGAAAAGCACTATCATCTTTCTTTCAAAATGAGTTAGGTAATACCTGAAACCTTCTCTACAGCTCCATGCAGACTAAATTCTCACATGAGGGCTGTACCTCTTCTAGATGTGACATTAAAACCCAGCTGGCAGTGAGAACTGCCTTTCTGTTCAGTGCCTGATGGCCACAAAGGAGACATAGAAGAATCCAGGTCCATTTAGTGCGGGTGCCAACGAATACACCAGCTGCCACTTTGGACTCAACCAGTTCACACTAATTGACCAGCTGTTTAGACAGCAACCAGTATGAGTAAAGATAATTTGTTGTTTTTTTGTTTATTTTTTTGTTTCAAATCAAATTAACAGGACAGATTCAATAATTAATACATTGCAAATTGTTTTCGTAATGGTTCATTGTCGTACAAGATGCATACATGATATTCTACTTACACTATTAGAGCAGATGTCTCTGATCAATGAATTAAGAGAATATAGCTGTATATTTAACTTATTTTTTAAATGCTGAATTATAGCACAGTTTCAATAATTAATACTTTCTACCTTGTTATCTTCCTAGTGGTTGTCCATAGTACTAGAAGCCAACATAATATCTTGTCCAACTTTTATTAGTGCTAATCTTGCTTCTCATAGAATTATGCAGAAGTACTGCAAATTTATCCTAACTGTACTAAGAGTAAAGACAATTTGAAGTTCTGTGTTGAGAGCAAAATCTGTAGCACTTAGGACAGTGACAGCTGGCATACAGCCGGCTGCAACATGTGTGCCATAGGTTTGCTACCACAGATGTAGGAGATATAGTATCATTTTATTTATTTTTAAATCATTGTGTTTATTTATATTTATTTGGTACACAGTCTCGCTACGCAGCTTAGACTGCTAGTGATGCTGTCTCAGCCTCCCCAGTGCTGGGATTACAGGCCTGCACCACCACACCCGGTTTTGGGGATCAGACCTGGGTCTTTGCCCTCACCAGGCAGGTGCTTAGACCACCGAGCTATCTCCCCAGCCCATATGATACCCTTTTAGAATATACTTGCCTAATCAAGTGAGTAGTGTAATCATCATCTTATGACAAAAGAGGAATAAAGTATGCTCTCATTGACTATCTGTAAGGTGTTTGTGAGACAAAATGCCAGTAGAGTTAGACTTCTGTTTAAAGTGGCTGCAGAAGATGGATTTTGCTTGGGTCTTATCACAAGCATTCCACAACTCCTTTTTTTAATAAATGGAACTTCAAAGTATATGAAACTTTGCCTTTAAACCAAATGGCAAAGCCACATCAGTTGGAATGGTTAAACACTGCATGTCAGGACAGACATGTCCATACCCTCCACGACAGTGCAGAGGACTCCTGAGAAGTGACCTCTGAAGCGCAGGTTCTTCCTAAGTCCACTAAAGAGACTTTAAGTTTGGCTAACCATATTGTGAGTTTGGTGGTGGTAGTTTGTAGTATCTTCTGGGATCTAAGAACAGAGTTGATGAAATGAGTACAGAAAACGGTATCACCCATTTCTCTCTTCTGCACATAAGGATTGTGGTTACAAGGTTTTAGAGAATGGAATGCAGTGAGAAAAGGCTTAAGTGCAATGTAATAGCAAAATGATGCACAAGTGCTCTTGTGCAAAGACACTGCTACCAATGAACTGAAATAAACAGAAAATGTTCCCTTCAACTTGTCATTTCTGAGGTCAAAAAATGGAGCATAATCCATTAAAATTGCAACTACCCATACTGTTAAATATGGATTGCCCTTTATTAACAGGTAATACAAAACATAACTATAAATGTTCAGCAACTCACCTCGCTCAAGAACCTTCTGTACTTTAATATGGTTAGCACAGAATCCACTGTAGAGTTTAAAGTGGTCCGCATAATAGAGGAATGAGCCACCAAGGGAAAATAGCAACTTCTAGAACAGAAGTAGAAAAGGTCAAATCAGACAGTTTGCTCACTGTGTGTGAGCCTGATCCATGGCTCCTCCTGTCAGATGCCACAGCACCAGTGCTTCCGGAGTCATGAAGTAAGCCTAGGACTATTCACTCAGCAGAGGGAACATGGGCCTGTGCCTCCCTCCAGTGGACCTTCAGCTTGATGGAAATATTTTTTTGGCAACAGCCTTTTGACCCAGTGTTCAGCCACAGAATATAAATGCTAAGATACATATATCAGCAAGGTGGGCCACAGACATCCCAAAAGTGAACTATTGGACTCAAACTTGGGAAGAATCATGCTCACTATAAACTTCCTGGTCCCCTTTCCACTGCTTTCTGCCTGCTGAGGGACTTCCTGTCAGTCAGGCACTAACTCAGCCTCCTCCCAAAAGAGAACCCTTAGGCAGAACATCTGAAACCTGTGTTCTGCCCTAGTTCCCCAGATGTGGAGAAGGTGCTGTTGCTTCAAAAGCTATTGGCCTACACATTTTTCCAGAAAGGTAAATGAAAAGCACATGTGTGGTTAACACCAGGTGACTCAATAGAGGTGGAGCTGCCCAGAATCTGCTGACAGAAACAACTACTCCAAAAGAAAAAAAAAAAAAATACAGCTTTGTTTTACCACCTCCTAGGTGGAAAAATACAAACACTAAATTTGTCTTGCTAGGGAACACAGGCTCCTTAAAGGAAAAATTTGTGCCATGTACACCTTTTTTTTTTTTTTTTTTTTTTTTTTTTTTTTCTTTAAGTACTAGTATAAAAATACTTACTCTAAACTGTGAGGGAGTTTCCAGTATATCAAAGTCAGAGGAAGTGGAGATCCCATCCTCCAGAGTCTCCAAAAACACCTTCTGAAACTCCAGCATCTCCGGCAAGCTTCCAAAAAGTGACTCCATCTAGAGGAAGGTTAGGTTTGAAAAGGGTTAGCTGGAACAAGCTAGAGGCCTGCTGCTCCACTCCCAGGAAAGTCAGAGAAGAACCCTTTGCAGAACAACACAAGGTATATGAGAGACTACAGTTCCAGATACAGTTCCTTTTTGTCTAAGATAACTTTTTAAGTTGATATAAAATTTTTGGAGTTCAAGTCAGAATAAAGGTCAGCAAAAAAAGAACTAAACCCTATGGTTTAACATGCACACATTGAGAAGTGTGCTAGCGATACCTACTCCTATGCAGAAAGTGCATGACTATCCTGCCTTTTACACTTTGGCTATCAAGCTCTGCAGCAGAGGCCATAGACATCACTTAGGAGAAGGTCACACATGGGGCTTTCTGAAGACCCTACATCTCAGATATTCTTTCAGAATTGGTATATATAGTTCCCTAGGAAGTATGCTAAAAAGTGAACAGACTCTGGGCTGAACAAAAGTTCAATTAATATAGAAGAAAAGTGAGTGTTTACCTCATCTTGGGTAAGGAAAGTCTCATTCTGAAGTGGTTCCAGGTATAGCTCAAAGAGGCAGCTCAGATCCTGCAAGAGGAGGAGACTTGCACTTAAGTCTGTCAAACACCCAAAATATTCCAGTATCCCTCGCAACCCCAGGTACTCCCATACTGACGTGTGTTATGCTGAAGTTCTTGTTCTTAAGAGTGGTTATTAACCTAGTACAAAGGTTAATACCACATCACCGTACCACCTGTATTCTGCATGTTTCCTTACAGCCTCCTCTCACACTCGCTTAGTGTCTTGTGGACAGAACACCAGTCGCTACACCCCTGGAGCCCATCCTTACTCTCTGTGAGGTACATGAAGTGTGGTTTAATGCAGTGCTGCTGCAGGTGTGACCACAGCCACTGAACACTTGGCTTCCTTTTCATTACAAGAGAGCACAGTGATAGCTCTAGCATGGAGCTGGAAGACTAGGGAGCTCTCCAACATTGGGCTTCATACGCCACCTTGGAATGTGAGAATTTCAAACTCCCGTGTTCCAGTGCAAGAGAAACATTCCAAAGATTAGCAGTCATGTTTAAAATGTAAGCCATAATAGAGGCTATAGTTAAGTTGGCTCTGGCAGCACAAAATAGTGGGAATTCACTGTCTTTACAAAATCTACTAAGGTTTTCTTCTAATTTATTCACTTGAATTCCAGACCAACTTAATTTAGTGACAGAAAAATAATTCAGAGATAGAGAAGATTTTTCTCATGTTTCATTTATTGTGAAGAACTTTTGAGTCCTAAAATCCTAGACACGATAAACTACAAAGTCAGCTCAGCTACACTGACTCCCTCACCTACAAGGGGAAAATCCAGCAAAATTTGCAGAGCCCAGAGCATTCCCAGAACCTTCATAGTGCTGGTTCTAAAAGCAAAGCCAGGCCTCTGACGCTGATTCCTTCCCTCTGTCCCCACATTCATTCCGCAGCAGCCCCAGATGTGAGAAGCCACTCAGTACATCCTGGGGAGCACACAAATGCACACTTCAAGGAGCATGCAGGGATTCATGTTAAGGAATGACAAGGGAAATTCTGTGTTAAATATCAACCACAGAAATTTAAAAACAGTGAGAATGTGTGAATCACAGTGGAGACCCAGTGCAGTTATTTGCACAGACAGTGACAGTGCAGCCATCACTCCCAACCAGGCTGGGGCCAGCAGCTCAGAGCACTTACTGCACAGCAAGAGCAGGTCACACTGAGCTGGGGGTGACAGAGCCATGAAGCCAGAGGCCCTATGAAGACAAAGTGCAGGTTTCTTGCAGAGAGATGAGAGCTGGTTCCTGCTCTCTATTGGACCATAACATCAACCTCAGAATGCTACCCTCCTAGTGGGGTGTGGCTCCACAGGAAGGCAGAAAACCATGAAGACAAAAAAGGGATGCAGGTCTGCTCCCGACTCAGCCTGCAAGGGCTCAATGACTGTTCCCAAATACTAGGAGCACTCAGAAGTCTCAAAAATGTCCACAGCTTGGTCTGGCCAGATAGCTTAACAGATTAAAATGCCTGCTTAGGCAGATGCATGGGCATGGGCCCAGTCCTCTTCATGCTGAGCAGGTCCTGCCCCTGGGACCCACTGAGACTGAGTGTGGTGACACACACCTGTAGTCCCAGTGCTTGGGAGGCTGAAAACAGGAGAATCACTGAGTCAGAACTGTGTAATGAGACCCTGTAGACCCTGTACTAAATAATTTTTTAAAAAATCCACAGCTCACAGATCTACTCGGACAAAGGTCACTGTGGATACAGTATGAACTTCCTGGTGGCCACTTCATCTCTCTACATTGAATGCAAAAGAATACATAATGAAAAATGAACCTCAGTTGTCATCTTTCCCTGGTGGCTTTTCTTTATTCCCTATGGACCAAAGCAAGGAGCTTTGTCTAAGACTTAGTAAAGTCCATGGAAACAGCAGCAATAGAATTAAAAGGAAAGTTTGTGTATGTCTTGTGGAGAAAAAAGGTACAAGCCCTATAGGTGGTAACCTGAACTCCCAGATTGAGCACCTCACTCCTGGAAGAAGATGAGGGCCAAATGGCAAGGATGCCCATCGTGCACCCAAAGCGCAAAGCCAGGCCTGGATTCTCAGCTGCTGCTTTGTGCTGTGCTATTGTGGTGATTGACAAAGTAAATTTAAAGTGGCTCCACTTTAAGCTAAAGCTTTAGCAAGCACTTCAAGAACTCTGCTTTCCCAGGTTCTTCTCTCTATAACACAGTTCTCAGGCCCATAACTGGAGGCTGATGAGATGAAAGAATTCTCTGAGTACTCAAGACAGTCAGCAGCCATGCCTTAATCATGGTGTGAGAACTCCTGGGTCCTGTGATGCTCAACAGGTCCACGTGTGGGCCCTCAATGTGCACAGTGGCCCCACATACAGGGATGGTCTGCAGTCTGGTTGGGATCCAGGCAGGGTCTAGCCACATGTGTAGATTAGTCCCTAGTTCCTTGTCACCTAAAGTGATCTCTAGTCTGTTACTAAAGCAGTACAGACTCCCTCCCACAGATTGCAAATGACAAAGTAGAACATCTGTTTCCATAGTGAGAGCTACCTTGGTAACAAAATGAGCCAAGAAACTCAATTTTTTCTGGGTCCTCTCAGCTCTTGCACTCTCTCGCCCTCCCTCTCCTAATGCTTCTAGGAGCAGGTGTCTGCTTCATGATTGGCAGATGTCTGGGCCAGAGGTGCTTTGAGGCCTCTGCAGGCACACAGCTTCCCACCAGCAGAGGACTGAATGGCATTCCCTGTTACCTTCACGTAAGACTTCTCCGTGTCCACGAGCTCCTGGATGACTTTCCGGAGGCGGTCTGCATCAGACAGGTGGCGGGCCAGAGGCCTTGGAGGTGGATCCTGACTCTCCCTGGGTCCTTCCATACTCTGGGTTTGGGGGTCGTTAAAGCCCCTACACAGCGTGGTGATCTGTTCAGCACTCTGAGAGATGACAAGAGATAGAAAGTAATAATCAGGACACTGGCCATGAACATCAGCATCAAAGACAGAGGATATATCTGTGCCTGGCACTCACTCCAAAACCTCAGCGATCTGGGACAAGGGCAAGCAGGTTCATGCACGTCAGACCATTCTGGCAATCATTCGATTCCAGTGAGGAAAATGGTGTCTACAAAATGTTTAGAATTTGTGCACACAACACATCCAAGTGTTAACTCTTTTTGCTCTCTTGCTGTTTGCCGACCATGAAAGATTGCTCTCTGCCATGTGCTTCTCTGCCTTGGAGCGAGCTGAGTGTGGACTGAAACCTCCAGTAACTGCGCTAAATAAACCTTTCTTTCATTTTGAGGATGGACCTTTTTTTTTCCTCTATGGCGGAACCAGGGATTGAGCTCAGGTTTGCACTTGCCAGGGAAGCGCTTATTCCACTGAGCCATCTCCCTGACCCCCAAGGAATTCTGAGGATGGATCTCTTTCTTTCATTTTGAGTGCCACGTATTTGTCCCAGCAATGAGAGAAAAGTAACTGAGACAGTGCTTGACTTTGATCCATCATCTATAGGACAAAAAGTTGAGCTTGTTAGAAAGATCTGTTAATACTAACTTACTTTCCTTTCTTTGCTTGGATGTTTCAGAATGGAGACAAGTGATTCACCGGTGTGCTGGTCCACCACAGTGGCCTGACACATGCTTTCTGTGACAAAGTGAATGCCACAAAGCAACCCAGGCTGCTCTGGCCCACCTACCCTTTTGTTCTACCTATATTGCAACAATGTCCTTTCCTCGTAGGTTGAAAGTATACAATCAGGATTAAAACTCAACCCTCATTAACCAGTTTTTGGCACCAACTGTGGGCTTATTCTGTCTCTAAATTAGAGGATAGTTCTATCTAAACATAGACCCACGAAGGTTGGAAAAACCTAAGTATAATCTAAGGTAGTCTGGAAACCTACACAAGCTTAGAAGAAATGGAAAATGTATGGCAGTTGCACAGATAGAAGCATCACTGTGAAATATGTTGCTATGGAAGGCTTCAACCAAGCAGTGGCTTCTCATGTGGTCCTGCCAGGAGCCTGGCCAAGGGAGAACCACAGAACAGCCCAAACATGCAGTGGAAAACTGGGCTGAGTAATACACAGAGCCTGGCTTCTTGGATAGAATTGCTTCTCATCTTACAAAGAATCCTGGTGCACAAGTTAAATCAAGTGGGTAGAGGGTGCTAAGCCAGTCACAGACACAGAAAGTATGAAATAATTTGTTTTCAATACAACAAAAGCATAAAGAAGTACTAATGATTCTCCTTGGAAATACATCTTTTCCTTTTTTTTTTCTTCCTGTTAAATGTGAATGCATGCATATGTCTGGCAATGCCTGTTAGAAGACATGTATTTCAAGGTAAGACTCCTTACCTTGGGGAAGAGTGGATTTTAAGGCACCAGTCACAATGCAATTTGATTTTTCAAAATGTCTCATGTCTATAATAATCAAACTATATGCTTCATCTTTTGAAGACACTCCAGCACTGTTCAGTGCCTTCTGACCCTTGCAAGGCACCCAACAAGTGCCTTCTGACCCTTGCAAGATATGAGCCTCTGAAAGACTCAAAGGAATATAAGGGCAATAGCCTGAATCCTGCTATCCTCACCAGTGGACCTTGACACTAGACTTCGCATTAGCTTTGCTGGGATCTTTCAGAGACACTGTGCTGAGACCAGGGGAATGAGGAAGCCTGGAATCCCATCACGGGTGTGTTTGAAAAGCTTCCCACATGATGCTGTGTGTGACCTGCAGCGAACAGCTGGCCTACCCCTTGGGACGGCCATATCTGCTTGTATTTCCTAGAGGGCATGCAGACTCCAGACTTCCTCCTTACCCACAGCTGCATGGAGGGGAGGCCACATGAAAGATGTGTGGAAGCTGGAGACGGAGGCAGAATTATATTCTGAGCCTGCACTTCTGGCTTTGCCCTCTTCTAACTGCTGAAAAGCCCATGATAACAATACTCAAACTCTTAAATTCTTTCGAACTCTCTTGTCCTGGAATTTGCACCTCAAGCTCAAACAATTTTGCAATCTTGAAAACAAAGTTTTCAGAGCTGTGGAAGTTATATTAAGCTTGCATGCACTGTATAAAAGAAGATCTGATGAAATGCACCATAAGTTAAATGGCATCTGGTGAGCTTACAGCTTTGCCTTGCTGGGATGTCAGAAATCACACCTAACGATGCAGTGTTAAAATAACGAGGTTTTAAAAATAAAGTATCTTGCCATTTTAGAAAATGAAAATTCATTTAAAAAACATGTCTGGTTCTGAAATTGTTCAATATCCAATCTACTTTTCAAGTTACTGCAATGAAGTGCTCAAGTGCTGCAAAGACACCCTTAGCATATTTAATAGTTAATTACCTTGGATCAAAAGGAGGATGGGCTTCCAAAGGGAGTACAGTGTTCTGCAAACAACAGGTGAAAGAAGCACCTGGTGATCATATTGCAGTTCCTCTGTTCTCCGTGGTGATTATTCACACTGAGCTAAAGGTGAGTTCAATGTGGGGCTCATGAGCACATTCTAGGAATAGTGGTGACTTCCAAGTCCTCCGTGTCCTTATTCATGAAAAAGCAGCAGTAGTGTCGATCCCATCAGACATCTTAAACTGCTGTAGTTCTGGGAGCAAAGGGAACATTGCTTGCCGCTGAACATAGGTAGGGCACTGTCACAGAGCTCAATCAAGCATTTTGTCTACTGTGGCCCACTGAGGCTTTCTAGTGGCAGGGCAGGGAGGCTCAGGCAGGTCCCTCATAGTTTAGACCCCTCTCCTCTCTACCTGTCCACTTCTCAGGAGAGCAAAGGCAACACTGGCTTGCCTCTCTTGCTGCCTCCCTCAACCATGAAGTGAAGGTTCTCCTGGGCCCAGGTTCTAGAATTGCAGTCATCTGTGCTCAGGGAGCCAAATTTGGCCACTACACCCACACAGACAGTAGGGGAGTCCATTAGGCAATCCCACTCGCAAGGTGAGGACGCTGCCAAGGAGAAGCGTGGGCCCACTGAAGTATGGGCCTCTAATTTATGTGTTTGCCACAATCAACACTAAGATCTTGAGTTCATTGTGAGCTTCACCATTTTTAAGAGAACACAAATATTTTCTTTAAAACATTCATTAAAACAATTAAAATTGTTCCCAAACTGTCTGAAAAAGCCATGATATTGACGCTTGCTCATTTTTTCTTCCTTTGGGTTTTTAAGATTGCACTAAGGTTGAGCCCTACTTGAAAATGATTTGATCTAATTTATAAAGAAGCGTGGCTCACTGAGAAACAGATATTTAAGCAGAGTTATTTTTGTTTTTGTTTCAATACATGGATAAGGACAACTTCTGCCTCTATATAAAGAGGCTGAACTGTCTGTTTTCAAGGAACCCACAAAGCTGTTCCTAAGGGTGACACTGAAACAGCTTCATATGATCAGGCCCCTCGCCCTAGACCCTCTGGAGGAATGCAAGGTCAGTTTTTTCCTACCAAATTCTGAGCCACTCCATGATCCTCCTAACTGGATTCAGTACAATTCTTTTCAGCAGAAAACCACAACAGTCTCCTCATGACTTGAGTGTGTAAAAACTGTCCCTCTGATCCCAGGAGCTTTGATATTTCCTCTGCTCCTAGTTGGAGACATCAGTGCCTGCAGCTTTTCCATTTTCTTAAGGTTTTAAAACATTCAGAAAACAATTATTTGAGGATGAGTACATTATGCCACCCAGCATTATTTCAAGACTATGACTGAGGCTTCATAGCACTGCATGAAATGCTGGTGCAATCAGGCCTTTACTGCTCAGGAGCCCATCTCTGTCCCCTCCCTTGAGCTCAGGCCTCCATGAAGCCCTCCTTATTCAGGCTCCCCATACCACAAGCTTTGTCAGAGGCACCGGTTGCAACCCTTGGGCTCAGAAACACATCTGGCCTAAGGAAAGGGGTTCAAAAGTAGTTCACAACTTGGGACAATACCTCACATGGAAACACAACAGTTTTTGCAGTGTGTACTACTTCAGCCAAGAATGTGAACTTTAAGGGAAATTAGTAAGATACTTAACCAACACAGAGACCTACTGGATGCGATCATGCTGCCGGGTTAACTGCTGTGTCACAAGTTGATCTCTTGCTACATCTCTCGCTGTCACCCAGAGCCACTTTCCCTTTCATCATACTGAGCCACTTAACTGGTCCAAGACCAAGTCTGGATAATGTCCACAAAAGCTCACCATACCAGAATATCAACCCAAAAGCTTAAATTTCTGCTGCTTGTATTGCTACTAAAGAGAATAATGGAAAAACTGAAACTATGTTTTAGGCCTGGGACAAGTGACTGATTATCCCGAAGGATGGTCTAGCCCTGGCAGGGTAGCATTCATAAGCATTGTGTTCTTACATACTGAACACAAAAGAATTCTCAGTCCATTGTCTGGAAACCAGGAGGAGGCTGCATTTCTGAGTAATCTTAGAGTGTGACTATAGTATCACAGTATCAGCTGTCATACTCTAACAAATTAAGTCAGAAATGTTCCCCTTAAGAAAACAAGACTAAAAAGTCAAAGGACTTTTTCTCAACTTATTCTGCACTCCATTAAAATCATTGCTGATTTATAGGCAGATCTCATCCCCAAATGTTACTGGCAGGTTGAATCCACAGGGCCACAGAGTAAAGTTAGGTGACTTCTCCAGAAAGACTATGGGACAGAAACAGACCCTGGATCCAAGTTGAGATGTCTTCTTACCCCCACCTAGGGCTTTCCCCTGGGACTGAGGTGGGCCTTGGTCTTGTAGGTCCTGATGCAGCTGTCCTGGGCCTCATCACAGCCCAGCTTGTGCTACAGAGGTACACCTGAGGGATTCAGGCAGAGGGAGCAGGGAAGGAGTGAGGGCAGTCTGTTAGCCCCTTGGTGGGGACGGGAGTAAACGTGCATTTGTTTGGGGAGCATATCATTTGTCTTGTAGTGATACTTTGGAAACTCTAAGAAATAGCATGAAGTTTCTATACTTATCAAAGAAAAACAAGAAGAAAATCTGCCACCTCAACCCAAGGCCTCATATTCCTTGTTCTGTGGTCCAGACTATTCTGTTTCCAAAGCTTACAGTAGGCAGAATGAGAAGGTAAACTGAAAATAAACACTAAGTTAAAAATATTTTGGTACAAAACACAATGATATACACTGCATGATAACTGACTGGTAACTGTCAGTAGCAGTGAACTATGACAGACAATATCTACTGACCAGAAAAAAAGGACATGATAGATTTGTAAGGGAAGGTATCTGGTCTGTATTTAGAAGTAACTTTTTTTATGTATTACTTCTTATATTAAAACTACACATGCATAAATTGTTATAAAATGGTATGATATATATCATGTAGCAATAACTATAGTAGTTAACACTGCATTTAACGTTATTTTATTTATTTTTTATGCATTTAGTACAGGATATACAGGGTCTCGCTACACAGGTCAGACTCATAGTGATCCTCCTGTTTTCAGCCTTCCAAGCACTGGAATTGCAGGCACGTGCACCACATCCAGTCTCAGTCACCATCTCAGCATACCCTTGGGGCGGGGCTGGCAGGGCCCACCAGGGATCGAACCCCAGTCCCTCTCCTACCTAAGCAGGTGCTTTATAGTCCGCTGAGCTATCTGCCGGCCCCTTAATTTTAAACTTTTGGTTTATCTGAATTTTCTCAGTTTATATAGATACTAGGTTTTTTTTTTTTTAATAAAATCCTTTCTTATTACTTTACAAAAAATATTTGAGGCAAGAAAGTCCCATAAAGTACTCTTTCTGTAAGGTTCTGTGACAAATGAAATTAACAGTCCCTTCCCTTATGATCTCAGCCTGTGGCAGGGAAGACAAGTTTTGAGAAGGAATCCAGATGTACCAGGGTGGGTGGGGTTCGCTGAAAGGAGAGAGCAGGCCGCTCCGGTCAGAGCGGGGCGAGGAGCACTGACACTAAGGCTGAGACCACATTCAAGTCGTACACACTTAGCCAAGCACTGAGCCCAGGATGTACGGAGTGTGCGGGAACTGATGGCCAGAGTGGCTGCGGCCGAGGGTTGGGCCGTGCAGGGAAACAGGCAGGGGCCCAGCAGGCGTAGTTAAGAGCTACAAGGCTATGGCTGCAAGGCAAGAGGCTGTGAAGCTGTGTAAAGGGGGGGAGAACCCTAGGGATGAGTGTGATAATCCTACCACCTAGTGCACACCCGTGCAGGACATGAGGCCCAAGTTCTGTGGCACAGTGACATTTGATGGTGAACATACACCTGGCCAGCCCTGACCCTTCCTTCCCCTTCCCCTTTTGCCCCCAGTGTTAAGACAGAATCAACATCAGGACTTCCCAGTGTAGATACTTTGGCCTCTGCTATCTTAAGTATTATTATTATTATTATTTTTTTTTTGGCAGAACCAGGGATTGAACTCAGGCCCTTGCACTTGCCAGGGAAGCGCTTATTCCACTGAGCCATCTCCCTGGCCCCTATCTTAAGTATTTTTTTAAGGCAAAAAGCTTACATGAACGGGCTCTGGAGTTAAAACCCTGGTCATGTCGATTACGAGCCATGTCACCTTAACTAACTTCACCCTAGTGCAGCTTGCACACTTGTAAACCAGGGCCACCATTTTACGGGTCATTCAGAGGATTCAAGGTGAAGCACAGAAATGCCTAACATGGTCCAGGGACCAAGAGAGTACGGGGCTCACTGAAAGCCAGGGTTTGCACGGGAGTTTAATGCCAGAAATCTGCTATTTTCAGGAGTACAGAAGAATAAGAGTTATTGGGGTCCTGCAGGGTGGGCCAGAAGAACTGAACTTGATTGTATTAGTCATTCTATATCTAGTCCCTCTTCTCTGCCAGGCTCTGAGGCTGGGGATGGGGCATATGCAGGTAAAAAAAATATGATGGAACACAGTGCAACACAGTCTCTCCCACTGAAATGACAAGTTTCTAAGAGAAAATAAAGCAGAGACAGGACAGAGGAAGGCCAGGCACAGCCAACTGCAGCTTCCACAGGTTCCAGAGCAGGTGCAGTCTGCCCAGCAGGGGGAGCAGGGCCACTTAGGAAGGGCCTGTAGGAAGGGCAGCCAGCTGACCTGAGGACATTGCATTGGGAAGGTAGGAGTTTACTTCACACTTGAGTGTACCTGGGGTGAATGTGCAGTGCCCAGGTAGCGCAGCATGAGGGCATAAGACCCGAGGTCCTGGGTAAGTGGCGGCCCACCTCGGCCCTAGCCAGGCCCCTGGCTCCTGGGAGGGACCAGCTGGCGCAACATAGGAGCAGCCAGGATGTGCCTTGCCCTCCTTGCTTGCGCCTTCTGCTGTTTCTTATTTAACAACAGCTTGGTCAGAATTCAGGAGTAAATGGATGGATCTCTCTGCCAAGGACGTCTCAAGGGTTAGGGAGCAACCATATACAAACACCCTGTATACACAAAATACTGGCTGTTTCTGTGCTCCTCTGATAGAATTTACAGAAAGATCTATCTATCTCCTGAGCCAGGTCCCGCATTTTCTCTTCCCTATCTTTCACCTAGAAAGAAAGCTTAGACTGTAATTAAACCTGCTCTCCCAGAGACGGGCATGAGAGCCAAAATATTCCTTGCTTTCCAGATGCAAAAATATGACACACATGGTATGAAGAGATTCTACGGAGCCTCTGCTGAATGGAACCAGTAAGCTAAGGGCCACACTGAGCATTGTCATTAAACTATGGACTGCAGGCCAAATCCAGCCTGCTGTTATTGTATAAAAAATTAGCACTCAGCCATGCTCGTTCATCTCTGTGTTGTCTACTGGCATCTACTGCTTTCACATGGCATCACTGAGGGGAGTCGTTCTGATGGCCCTGCACAGGAAGAGCTGAAGGGAACTGGACCCAGATCGAAATGATTTTTTTTTCAGTTAAAACTCTAATTAAAGTGCTATTACAGATTAGAAACCACAAATAAGAACTGATGTCCAATATAAAACCTAAGACACTTTCAACTGTGTCAGAAACAAAAAGAACAAACCCATTGAGTACTAGCTTGGCTCAGCTCTAAGGCTCAGGAAATGATGCCCATTTCCTGCAAACGGCTTTTGCTTTGGGCTGCACTGCTTCCCACATCTACCTCTACCCCAGTGCTGGGGATTGGGCCCAGGGCCTTCACACTGAGCACCATACCCAGCCAGCCCTATTTTTAATTTTTTGAGACAGTCTTGCTAAATTGCCTGGACTGGGCCCAAATTTATACTCTTCCTGCCTCAGCTTCCCATGCTTGCTGGCATTATAGGCATGCACCTCCATCCCCAGCTTTGTGTTGCTTTTTGATAGATAGGGTGGTTTTTGCTTCCTTTTTCTGTGATTTGGGACAATATCTATAATTAGATTTTTATACAATCACCTTACCCCACTTAACATTCATTCTGTACACATTCATCTAATTTTAAAAGTCTCTGAATAAATCCTTCAGTTTTAGAGGAAATGTGTATTTAGCAGGGACTTCTCTTCCAATTCTATATTCCACCTACTCTTTCGCACCCATAGGAGATTATCCCATATCACAGCCCCCTTTTTATTTTCTTCCTTCAGTTACTTCTCACTGCCTGCTATTATTCTGCCAATCAGTCCCATATACCAGTTTGAACTTGTGTATGTACAACAGCTCTGGTCTCAGGACTAATGCTTTTATCTAAATAGTTTCATGTTCACTGCCAGTTTTCTGAAACACTGTTTTGTCCCTGGAATAGATGGCAACCGATATTACTGAACACTTTGCAGTAAAGGTCTTTAAATGTTGCACGTTCTGAGAATTTACCAAGTTGAGATTGCTGCCTTTTACATAATGGTTGGTTAGGAAAGCAATAAAAAGATTATTTTTGTTTCCTTTTTGAAGAACAAATATGTAACTAACATCAACCATAATGAAATTCTTGATGACATAGAGCTTGGACAAACATTTCTGAGCCACTAACTTGAAAGCAAGTAACATCTATGCTATTAACAGAAGACAGAGGATGACAGAGCTGAACGCTAACACAAGGAGACCCTTCCAACCTAGGTATAACAGGCTGTGCCGAGCTTCTGGATAGCTCCGCCCAGGGACCTAAACCTCAGCTATACCTCAACTAAGCCTCCTCTATCTCTGCTTTTCTAAAAAACTCACTTCATTCAAGTTATAGTCCACGTTGGACCCTGGCTGCCCCCCCTACAAAACTAAAAGGGCAGGGTAGCACCTGGCTCCCAGCTAACGACCAAGCTGTCAGCTTTAAGAGTGGTGCTGGACTGCTGAGAAGCCGGACTCAGCTGAGCTTACTTCCGCTCCTTGGTGCCTTTGCTGGGCGTCTAATACCAGCACCAGGGCTGCTGCAGCCACGTGCTTTCTGGCTCCACCTGCTACCATGCTGACCTTACTGTGGAACACAAGTCCTGGTCTCCACAGCGTCCAGGACTTCACTATGACACTGACTACACGATTTCCTTGTTATCTGCTTTTCATTGTTCTTAATACCGAGAGCCCTATCACTGAACAAGTAAGTCTTTAAGTTAGATATTATCATATATTGTTGTCATACAGTAATTTCATCCTTAAAACATCTCCGCAGTGTCCACAGGACAGATGCTACAAGACCAGCACAAAGAGGTTGTTTCTCTGCACTGCATTTACACACACACCCCACCGCAGCCACAGGAATGTGGCAGAGCTGAAACGCGGAAGTTTGAGAAGTTCATTTATAAAACCATTGTCCCTTTGCAAGTACTATTTTAAAGTTATTTTGAATCTACATAAATGTGGTTTCACAAGAAAAGAGCTCTACAGGAAAACAAACATTTGACAAAAGGGTACATTTAGACCCTAATGTTAGTGGTTACAAGGACCCAGGGTGAGGCTTTCCACCCTCAGGGTCACTGCAAGCCCCAAGAGAAGCTACACAACCAACCCCACAGAAAAGAGCATTTCTGGGCAGTGTGTTTTGCCAATCACTGCACTTATTGAGTCCAAAAATGTATTTTAAGTAGCTTTAAAAAAAAAAAAGTCAACAATCTACTTATTGTACTATACTATTTTAAGATTATGCACAAAAAAATATTGAACTCATAACTATTCAGGTAAAAATGTCAGGAATTAATATTTAGTACTCCAGGAATTATGAACTTTTGTTCCAGAAATTTCAGTCCAACAAAATTACTGAAATTTTCCTGGTAAGTCTAAATTTGTGAAATAGATTGTTTAAAGGCTAAAGGTAAAATAGCAAACCAAAAAGATTAAAAAAAACAAAACAACTGGGTAGTCAAGGGTTTTTGTTTGTTTGTTTTTGTTTTTTTCTTTTGGTACCAGGGATCAAACTCAGGACCTTGAACTTGCCAGGTAGGTGCTTATGCCACTGGGCTATCACCCAAGCAGCCAAGTTTTAAAGTTAAGCTAAAAATAGCCTTATAATAATACATTATTCTCAGTAATTTATCAAAAAGAGTTGCTGTCTTTACATCAATTCAAGAGTAAATACACCATATTTTCTACACTTAGCATTTAAACAAAACACAGCACCACCCCATCACCTCCTGCCATCAGCCCCTGTTCTCCCTGTTACATAGAACAGGGGAGTGGAGAAACCAGCTTCAGAATCAGAGCCAAATCAAGGGTCCTGCTCCAGCACTGACTGGCTATCACATCATGGCCTATTAGTTAATGTCACTGGATCTTGGGTTCTTCATGCTAAAATGGCCTGATAATATCTATTCATAAGGTTGTGGAAAAAAGGGTGTGAGATGATGTATTTAAAATTCATAGTATATGCTTACATTTAAGTATCAGCAATCTTGTTGCCATTTAAAAAGCCATTTCACATCCATAGGTCTTGTTTAATTTTGCCTCACAGCCACTAACTCTTGAGGAAATGTAACCTACTCTTTTAAACTAATAGGAACTGAGGAGTAAAGCAATTCTTCTAAAGCCTCCAGCATCCTTGTCTTTCCACGTCATGCAACAAGTTAAGACAAACATCTCCTTTTTTTCCCAACTTAATACAACAGAGGATGAAACCCTTCTAGTTAATTCTCCTGTCTTTCTTTCCAATGGCATCTGCAGACATGCTGTTCGATACAGCCCTAATCATGAGACAGAGTTGACCCAAAGGGACAAAATGCTCAAAATGCCGCAGAGACAGGCATCACAGTCAGCATGCTTGACCCTGCCGGCCATGTTCTTCAGAAGAAGCTGAGCCCTGATTTCCCACAAAAGGACAGGTGGTATGAACAGCAGTTCTGATTTGGGGGAATGAAGAGGCCATTTCCTTGCTTGAATTTACTATAAAGCCTAAATTCACAATCTACAATCCCTTGCTTCCATTGGAAAGCAGAGCCATCGAGGATGCCCAGCACACCAAGGGGGTGACTAAAGCTACCTACAGCTGCAGGCCACCCCAGAGGAGTGTGTGTGCAGTTGTCGGCCAGGTCCTTCCCTTGCCGCTCTGGCCAGGTAGTACTTATACAACACCTTGAATGACTACTCTCACACCTGAAGGTGTTCTGTTAGGTCTCACTGATCAAAGATACCATCCAGGCCACTAGGAGGAACTGGGGCCAGAACCCTCTTTCCCATGCACCGTGATTTGTCTCAACCCAAGTACACCCCGTCACACTCAGAAAAACCTAGATTTTTCACTTCTAATAATCAGCTAAATAAAATGCTTGAAATCTAGTTTCAACAAAAGTGTAGATTTGGGGGAAAATCATAAACATAAATATATAAATCTCAAATCATATCCTAATATCCTAGCAACCTCAATTAAGCATCAATATTTCCAAGGGCTTCTTGCCTTAAGTGAGCATAGACACAAACTAGATACTCCTTCAGTTACTATTCTAGTGAAAATAGCTTGCTGTTTTTAAAGCAGTGTGATAGTCAAGGCTCTGAAAGTACTCACATTCTTTTTTTGACAGGGTCTCAAGAATGATGATAATCGCATAGGGAATGGTGATTGCTATTCATATACATTCCTGAGAGTTCACCACTATCTAATCTACAATCTAACACTGACTACATACCAGAAATAGTGTAACAAAGTTTAAATTAAGACTGCTGTTATTTTCAGTAAATAGCTTTGCAATTTCAATAAAATTTGTAGAAAGTACAAAGCAGCTAAAGCCGTTTCTCTAATGCTAAGAACAGCTGAGGACCTAGGAAATGTATGTATCTGCAGCCCCTCTAGCAAAACCAAATGGTGATCATGACAGAATGCAAATTAAACTCTTGTTAAATCCACTGAAAAAAAAAAAAAAAAAGGTCTTTAAGCTTCATTTCACCGTGGTATACTGATTTGATAATCAGCCTTTCCCTCTTGATAACTTATCTATAAAAGCATCACATTCAAGTCCTCCATACTCAAATGAGAGGAGAGCAGAGATGTGCCACCCCTCCTGATGCCTGGAAGCCCCAAGCAAGTGAGGCCAGCTGGGCTCCTCTCTGACCTCCCCTGACCTTGTGACTGAATGCCAGGAAGGCAGCAGACTCTGCAGCATCCCAAAGCTAGCAGAAAGCAGTGTGGGAAGGAGGTGGGAAGGCTCAGGCCTCCTCCTCGTGCAGAATGAGCAGGAGACCCCCGGCCCAGGCCAATGCCAGGCTGTGATCTCCAAGGCGACTGCAGCGCTCAGGGCTTATCTACAGCTAGTTTCTGACCTCAGAGAACTTAGGTAGTTGGCAAAGAAACTGGCCACATGGAAGCTAAAGAAAGACAAAGGGAGAAGGAAGCAGTGGCACCACACCAAAGGATGAAAAAAGAACTGAGGGTTACATTTTAAAACTACCTCCAACATGCTCCTTTCTCATTAAAGACATACAGAATTTTTCTTGACCCAGTTGTCATGTTCTTGTCAAGAACAGCCAGAGACAGATAGTGAGCAAATAATCCAATCTTTACCTAAGTTCCACAGATGGCGCAAAGTGCTCCAAGCCCAGTGGGTTTGTCAAGGTCTCCCCACCCTCAACCTCATCTCCACACACCAACTCATCAGCCTGTCACCACAAAGACTCAAGAGCAAACTACAGAATGACTCAGGGCAATTAATCAAAACTTACATTCTTTTTGAAAAGTGAAAGCAGCTACGTCATAGGCCCAGGGCATTATTAAAAGGGGAGAATCTGCAAAATAGAAGCTAAAAAGAGAGATTCAGATCTTCACCAAGACTGTACCACTGAAGTTCCCATTTCAGTCCATCTCCGAGCACACCAGAATAGCAAGATGAATGTTTCAAGCTTCCTAGCAATGGCTGATACCACAGCAGACCTCTGTGAAGACTTTGCTAAACAAATCATGTGTAACAGTGTCTCTCCCATTGTTGGTAAATGTTAAAGATTAAGTATGGTTTGGGTTTAATGGAGCTCAGCAGCACAGCACTTTCCTGAGATGTGTCAGGCCCGGGGTTCAACACATATGCAGCAGTGTGTATATGGAAAAATGATTGTGTACTACATAAGATTCAAGGCACTCAGCAAGGCAAAAGGGGATCGGGACTGTGCCACTGTTCCTTTATTTTATTTTATTTTATTTTTATTTTTTTTTTTTTGTCTTTTCGAGACAGGGTCTCACTGCAGTTCAGGCTGGCCTTAAGCTCACTTTGTAGCTCAGGCTGGTCTCGAACTCACCAACAATCCTCCTGCCTCAGCCTCCCGAGTGCTGGGATTACAGGCATGCGCCACCACGCCCAGCCCACTGTTCCTTTAAAGAGCAGGGAGGGGCCCGGCTAGATAGCTCGGGACTAACATGCCTGCTTAGGCAGGCTCAGGGACCAGGGTTCAATCCCAGGCCTGCCATGCTGGCCTTGCCCCCAGGGCACGCTGAGAGGGCAATTGGGACAGGGCATGGTGGCACGCACTGTAATCCCAGATCTTGGGAGGCTGTAAATAGGAGGATCACTACAAGTCTGATCTGTGTAGTGAGACCCTGTCCTAAATACATTTTTAAAAGGCAGAGCAAAAGCAAAACAGACTTAGCTACTTTGCCAAGGTGGAAAGCAGGGAGGCCCGGGTCCTCCTCACCATGCTGTCAGGAGCAGCAGCCTAATGCTCAGCGTATAAATCACCCCTCCTGCCCCATCAGACACCTGTTTACTAAAAAGATGAGTAAGAGCCGGGCGTGGCGGCCCATGCCTATAATCCCAGCACTTGGGAGGCTGAGGCAGGAGGATTGTTGTGAGTTCAAGACCAGCCTGAGCTACAAAGTGAGTTTAAGGCCAGCCTGAACTGTATAGTGAGACCCTGTCTCAAAAAGACAAAAAAAAAAAAAAAAAAAGTCGGTACAATTTGGGCTTGGGACTGGCATTTAATTGCGCCTAAGAATATCATTCCCACTAATTACAGAAAATGAAACTTTTTTAAATACAAAGACATCTGAAGATGTCTACTACCACCATCAGTGTAATCTATTCTGGTCTCAACCTAATGATTTATTCCCTATGTAGGGTTTGTCATTTATCACTCCTTAATGTCTTTTAGCACATTATAAATAAATAAATAAATAAATAAATAAATAAATAAATAAATCATCACTAGCTAATCCCACCCGACAAATCAGACTTGAAGGTAAAAACTGTTCAGAATGCCATTTGACTTCAGAGTGATGGTGCCTTTCATATAGTAGGTACCTGATAAGTGATTTCAGAAAATCAATAATATTAAGTCAGACTCCAACAAAATGACACAAATACTTTAAGTCACAACTGTGAAGCACAATTCATACCCCTAAGACGTAATCCATAGAAATTATGTCAGATTGGCACCTCTCTGGAAATATGTGCAACTTTTTTTTTTTTTTGTATTGTAGGGAAGAGTCTACAAGGGTGTTCAGGGTCTCACTACTAGATCAGAATTATGGTGATCTGCTTGCTTACAGACTCCTAAGAGCTCGGAGTGTAGGTGACTGCACCACCACTCCCCAATCTTAATTGCCATCTCAGCGAGTCCCGGGGCCAGGGCTGGCACAGCAGGCCTAGGGATCAAACCTCCAGCCCCTGCAGCTCCTTGCTGGTGCTTTAATCTTGGCCAGCCCTTATGTGCAACTTTTTAACTGTATGTATATGGGCAGTCTTCTGTAGAGTCATAGCTTTCATCAGGTTCTCAAATAGTGTGTTCTAAATAATTTCTAAAACAACTTTTAAAAGCACAGAACTCAAAGAGGATATGGGAAATAAATAGCTAAGCATCCTGAACTTCTCTTGCCACTATCTTAAAAGTCTTCACAAGGCTTTAACTTCAAGTGAACCGTGTGAGGATCAACAGATAACATGTTAGTTCTGATAGGGTTAGCCTAAGACTTATTTTTTTAAGGAGTTCTCCAAATTTGTTAGGACAAAAACTGATGTCAGGCAAAAAACTGCCTTAGAGCCAGGGTTTGGGCAGAAGGACAGTGAGGGAGCGATGGCCAAATGGGGCGGACAGTCCAACCAGTGCAGAAGCTCTGTGAGTTTTCTAGGATAAAGAAATCAATTCTCAGCACGATACTGAGGGCAAAATCCCACATGCCACAACTGTGTCCACCCTGTGTCCAGAAGGCTTCCCCAAGAATGTGCAAATGGGATTTACACTGAGGTTAGAGTTTGTGCAGAGAAACTCAAACTTGCTGTTTTCTTCTTCCTTAAAACCAAAATTACACTGAAGCTCAGGAAGTCAGAGGGACATGAAGATGGAGAAGGAGAAGCTGAACAGCACAGAAGAAGGAGGACAGAAAAGAATGACATAGAGAACATGATGTCCCACCCCACCTGATGGGTAGGCAGCTGTAGGGACAGCTAAGAAGCACAGGCTGATAGGTGCACCTGGCATCCTGCTGCAGGTGGTTGGCTAGCTGCTCTTTAGCCATGACCCCTCATGTGCCTTGGAAAGGAGAAATGCATCCTTTCTAAACCATAGTCCCTTCTATGCCAAAGGAAAGATTAAACAAGAAAGAGCTGCACCAGAAATAAGTGCATCCCTAGGCAAAGACTTGCACATCCCTCAGGCTGCTGTGCTCCACCAGGGTCAAATCTGCATGGCCTCACTCTGGGGTGTCTCCAGGTCACCTTCTTGTTCTTAGTCATTGTCCCGGCAGTGAGGAGAGGGTGTGTAATTATCCCTTCAGCACTTGGGCTGGCTTGACAGCGAGTTAATTTCACAGCCAGGGTTCCACTTGACAAGGCCTGATCCACAGCCCACCCTGCTCTGTGATTCATGCTGCATCTCTGCCTCTGGGTGACTTCTGCTTGTTTTGTTCTTCCTTTTGGGAGTCTGGAGATGACTTTTGGGAACAATTTATTTCAGCAAAATAGGACAAAAGGGGAAACTAGAAAAGAATAAGCAGGGCACGGAGAAAAGCAGGCAGGACAGTGCTGGGGGCCAATCAAGAAAGGAAAGTGAGATGGCTAGGAACCAGCTCTGGACAGAAAAGAACCATGAGGACACGAGAATGCCAGGGGAGCATCCTTAGGTGCCTCACCCTATCTCCAGACTGGGAGTCTGAGAGGGATGCAAGGGCCCTGGGCCTCGTAGAGTTCATGCTCTGGGCTTCCAGACGAATCTCCTCAGGTCGCACAGCATGTGCCTTGCCCATTACTGCTCCTTCACACCAGTCCAGCCAATGCTTACTGCAGAAAATGCAATCTAGGCCCATTTTCCATGTAAACTTATAGGCCCCCAGGTCTCCCCACCCCACTACAACAAGCAAATGCAGCCTATGGATTTGGATGGACAGCTGAATACACATTGGCCAATGTCCCAATGAAGGCAGTTTCCAGCTCTCTGCCTGGCAACAGCTGCCCCTCTTTCACCCCTACTCGCCTCTGCTTCTGTGCAAGCGCACACCTGACCAGAAGGGATCATCTGTGGCCACGGAGCTGGGGCTGGCTACACACAGCCGAAAGTGGCCGCCACCAGCAAGCCCTCTTTGTGCAGCCTTTCCTGGCCAACTCCATGGGCTCCCCTGGCCAGACAGACTCCTCCCCACTACTTTCTGAGTGGCTGCTTGGCCAGTGCACACTCTCCACACCTTAAGGCCACTCTGTATTTCTGGCTCCTCCTAGCTTATCTCAGACACTCCCTGCCATCAGTATGAACAGTTAGGCATTTTGTCTTTTTTTTTTCTTTTTTAAAGTTTGACCCATGGATGAGATCTTTAGCCCAGGTGAACACAGCAAGTGATCCCTGGCAATAAGCAAGACAGGCCCCTTGTGCTGTCTTCTGTGTGCCGCCTTGCCCTGCCATATGCCCTGTCAGTACGCTGCCTCTGCATCTGGAGCAGCAAGCTTGTCTTAAAGCTAGAAAAATGGAAAAGAAGAAAAATTCAACTAACTCTAAAGAGATCAAATGTCATTTGGCGCAGTGGTGCTCACCTGTAATTCCAGCACTCTGGGAGCCTGAGGCAAGAAGATCTGAAGCCTGAACAATTTAGTGCATTAATGTGACCTTCTCAAAATGAAAAGCTGGAGTTACGGCTCAGTGTGAAGGCTCTGGGTTCAATCCTCAGTGCTGCAGATAGATACATGGTTGACCAATTGATTTAAAAAAAAAAAATTAAAAGACCAAATGAAAAATATAAAACACCAAATGCCCAGCTGGGGAGATAGCTCAGTAGAACAAGTTCTTGCCTGGTAAGTGCAAGGTCCTGAGTTCAATCCCTGGGACTGATAAATAAAAAAAAATAAAAAAGACCAAATGCCCTTTATGCTCCAATGAAAACAGCAGTCTTGTCACACACATTCTGCAAGTTTACTACCCTGTCTTGTGTTAGATAATAAATACTGTTAGCATGGCAGAACAACACACTTGAGAACCAGAGACAAAAGCTCAGCCTGATGCTGCCCTTCTCAAGGATGTGTTCTCACCATCCCTCTTACAAAGAGTTAAGAGTCAATAAGAGCTCCTCCACCAGAGCACCTCCTAGGCCTTGCAAAGAGTTTGCACTTAGGGGCCTGCCCATTAGCTCAGTTGTTTAAGTGAAGGCTTAAGCAGAGCAGTCAGGCTCAGGTTGCTGTGGTTCCAGCCCCAGATCCTCAAGCCTTACAAGATCTGCCCTGAAGGCACCCTGAGCCAGCCCCCACCCCCAGAAAAAACCTCCTTAAGAGTCTGCACTTAGCAAAGGATGAAGTCAGATCAAAAACACACTGTCTATATTCAGTCGTATCAGCAATGCTCTGGGACTCAAGACCTTATACACTAGAAAAAGTTACTGAAAGATGGGAAAGCTTTGCCTTCATGCAGAGCACAGAAGCCAAGAGGACCTAACTCCTAGCATTCTTGGCTTCTAATTCTTTTTTTTTTTTTTTTTTGGCAGAACCAGGGATTGAACTCAGGCCCTTGCACTGGCCAGGAAAGTGCTTATTCCACTGAGCCATCTCCCCAACACCTCTAATTCTTTTTCATCTCACAGAAAAGTTCAGGAAGATTTGGCCACTGGCATCTCCCAGAACACTGGGTAGGCAGTAAAGATTGCTTGTTTGCACATGTATGAATTTCACTAACATTTATTAGGTCATGTTTCCTTGACCATGAACCTTGTAGAAGAAGTGGTACCATTAAGAGAGCTGAAGAGGAAATCACTGAAAACCATGCACTGTGGAAACATGGCAGGGAAGGACAACTCAGAGCTTAATCATTTCCAAAAGTTGGATAACTTGTCCCAGATCACACAGTGGTAAAGCCTAGCGAACCAGGGTGTGAATTCTGACTACACATATCAGGTTAAAACTTCTTCCTAATGTATTACTCACTGCCTGCAAGAAAGATTGCCTAGAATTAAGTCATGATGAAAGACTGTCTTACTAGTGGAGCACATCACACTCCAAATCACTTTGCAGAACAAAGTATTTGCTTCGAGAATAGCCTCCCTATTCAATCAAATGGAAATAAGTTGGATAGCTTGCAATTAGAAATAGCTATGTTTAGTTTTAAGAAAAGCATCATGATTATATTAACCTATTGATTTGTACCATGTAGAAGGACTATTGTTTATAAATTATATGTTATTTGAGCAGCAAAAACTTCAAACAACACAAAAGGCATTAAGATTATGTGGGAAACTCAAAGTGTACACTTGGAAATGCTGGAAAGCTAATCGTAGAGTCTAAACAATAACCTTTTCCTAGTTTCTTAGACATGCAAACTCTTAAAAGCAATGCATGTGAAAACCACAAAAGGTTGAGCTAAGTGGGTAGGAGTTAAATATTAAATGCAGGTTATGTTCACACCATGCACTAAAAACCTAATCATTAATATACATTCTTTTCTTCTTATTTGAAAAAAAATAAACAGGATAGAATACATCTTAAACATGCTTAAATTGCAAAGAGCACAACACACAGCTGTCATGCTGTATGTCTCCAGATTCCCAATGCTCTCTGTGCTAGCAACACACCGCCTACAAATTGCAAAAATAATCACTGCCAAAGCTACACTAGGTGATTACATAAAATTCTTAAAAGCTTTAAAATTATTTAATCAGAAATAACTAAATTAAAAACTCTGTCTACCTCAGAGATACTGAGTTTCATTTTGTGGATATTCTTTTACAGCATTAAGCCCAATATATGCCATACTCCAAGGAAATAGTACAAGCATAGAATAATTTGCTATATTGAAATTCTTCCTCATTTTTCAGATATATTTTACAGAGTAAATATTTTTATGGGCCTTTGTGTATCTTTGTAGTAGAAATGGACAAAAGTATTTCAGAGATCACATAAACATATCAGAATAAGAAAGGAAAAGTTGACAATGCCACAGAAAAAGTAGAATACAAAAGAAAGTTCTGTAAACCTAAGCTAATATGAATGCAAAGATTACCATCAGAATCCCTTGGAGAGAGAGACACATCTTCCCATCTGCCTAGCAGTCTTGAGACATTTTTAGAGTAAAATCAATATTCAACTAAGAAAAGAAAGCCATGCCTACATTTGGAGCAAAATCGTCCATGAAATTCCAAGCCTTCGTTACTTACATGATGTTCATAAAAGGGAGTCGTGCAAAGGGAGCTGCTCCCTCTGGAAGAAAGGATCACATCCACAGCCGGCTGATGAGAAGTGGGGAGGGCTCGCGTTCTGTCTCTCTCATCCCCAGGCAGCGAAATGAAAAAATCCTCCACTGCTCTTCCCAGTCACATCCACAAGGACTCTGAGCGCCACCGCACTCTTCCTCCAAAGCAGCACTGTGGCTGGGGAAGACTCGTCCCTTGCGTCAGATGCTCACCCCATGCTGTGAGCCTGCCGGCTCTGGAGAGGCACCAGGTTAGGACAGACGTGCGGACTGCAAGGCTACCCATGGTGCCACTTCTTCACAGCCAGCTCCAAGAGCAGAGCACAGAACATGAGCAACACGGCTGCCAGAGACCACTTAACACACCGCAAGTTCCCCAAACCAACCCGAAACTCTTTCAGCCCTTTCACCCAAAGAAAACTGTTTATCCCTTTCAAACTTCCAGCTATTACAATAGTACATGCTAATTGCCAACAATACTGGGGGTGGGCGGGGGGAATATCCTTCACACAGGAAAGGCTGACAGGGTCACACAAAGAGCTGTGACAGTAATAGGCACCCTTAAGGAGAGAGAAGGCAATCAATTATGAACCATTTGCAGAAATTGTGGGGCTGTCAAAAGCCCTGGTTACAGCTGTGCTTCATCAAGCCAGGCTTGGTGTGATTTTGTATGGAAATTATTCCTTATTCTCAATTGTAGAATACTTGTTAGGAAAATATCCCCAGTGGCCTAGGTTCAAATTAGGTTCAGCCCAAGTCTAATCTGAAAAGAAGCTAATGACCCCGAAGAAGACCTGGGAAGCAGGTCTTCTTCCTCGGCATTAGAAGTTCCTTGCAGAAGACAGAGCACAGAGGACTCTTGGTGGGCCCTATTCTAGCCCACACTGGGCATGCGCCACCGCCCTTGGAAAGCAGGAGGGAAGTGTTAAGGCACATAAGCTGATGTTTCCATGAGGTTAAAAAAATTATACAAACATTTTTTTCAATCCTTAAATTTGAAACTTTCTCCTCCTTTGAATTTACACCTATCACAGTTACTACTTTGGGTGATCACCAAGATTTTTACACCAAGAATCAACCAGTGAGCCATACATTTGCCTAATTTTTCTTAAATGTACTGAAGGCCATTACTACATGTGGATCTCTCATGTCTGGAAAAAGAAGATGAGGAAGAAAATTTGACAGAAGCTGCTTGGCTTGTTCACACAGGTTGAGTACCAGCCCATCACTGATCAAACTGAGATTCCATCTCCAGAAAGAACAGCTGTCACCAAGAAATTAACCAATAACAGATCTTGTTACTGGCAGGGCTGTGGGGAGAAAGGAACGCTCCTCCACTGTTGGTGAGAGTGTCGATTTATGTGACCACTAGAAATGTTTACCCTTGGGGCCAGGTAGATGGCTCAGTAGAATAAGTGCTTCCCTGGTGAGCACAAGGATCTGAGTTCAATCCCTGGTTCCGCCAAAAAAAAAGAACGAAATATTTACCCTGAACTGGATGGTGCTGGATAGTTTAAACAAAGAGAAAGGAAAAGAAACCTAAAACACTTCTGGTCCCATTTTACTTCGTGGATATTTAATCTATATTCTCTTTCAATAGGTTTTTCTCTAATGAGTTCTTTGATATGTATGGATAAGTGTACTTATAAATAAATGTACTTTATGCATTTTCTCTTCTCACCATTTATAACAATAGAAATTAAAGTGCAGATCACCCTGTGCAACCTGACCACAGCTTTTCTGTCTAAACTTTCAAGTCGTGTTTCAACACTCACTTCACAGCCACTTTACTTAGCTATGAGAGGCACCATTCTAAAACAGTTTGAAATGGATTTAACAAGCTAAGTTTTCATATAACTATTCTACTGGGCACACACACACACACACACACACGCACACAGCACAGTGAGTAACACTATACACACAGAAGGTACCACGCAGCCACACCCAACCCACCCCTCACCTGGTCCCACTATGACTTTTCTTTAAATAACTGTCATTGCTTAAATTTTCTCCATTCTTATTTAAGTACTTAAGACAAAATCAGAAAATAAGAGAACAGAATTACAATTTCAAAATCTAGGCTACACATGAAAATATACCTGTCAGACTGGTTCTGAAAGGACAGCCCAGTACAAGTAGTTAATATAGGAAGGGATGGATGACAAGCACTGCTGAGGGTGGGAAGAAAATGGGACCCTGGATCCTGGCCAAAGGACATAGAAAGGACATAGAAAGGGTCCAGAGAAACTGCAGAGAAAGCCGAGGCATTCCTCAAAAAGCTAAAAATGCAATTACCTGTGACCTGACAGTTGCTCTTGTAGGTAGATCCCCAAAGAACGGAGAAGTAGGATTCAAGCAGGCCCTGTACACAGATGGCCACTGTAATACCGCCCACCACCCCCAGGTGGGGCCAACAACCCAAGCATCTACCAGGAGATGAATGGGTTTACCAATGTGCTAAAGAAATATGATGGAATATTACTCAGCCTTAAAAAGGGATGAAAAGCTTAAAAAGGCCATAAAATAGGTGAGCCCCTAGATAATATTCTGTTACAGGAAATGAGCCAGGAATAAAAGGACAAACATTGTATGATTCCACTTACATTATAAGCACCTCCACTTACATGTGAGGTGCTTAAAATTGTCAAATGGGAATGAGTACAACTGAAGTGATCAGAAAAGCTAGGAGAAGAGGAGGAGGAGAGTTAGGGCTTAACGGCCCCAGATTTTCAGGCTGTAATAATGGAAGAGCTCCAAGCACAGAAGGGAGGTGGTTGCAAAGCAATGTGACTGTGGTCAGTGCCCTGAAGAGCACACCTGCTAGGGGTAACCATGGGTTGCATGTGTTGTAAAGTGGGAAAGGAACAGAACAGTAACTTAGCATGGCTTTCAGGACACCGGAGCTTAGGCTCTCCCTGTCAAAACAGCTACACCAAATGTTCCAACTGCAGGAATGGCACTGCTTGTTTGGCTTGATGCTGTTTGGGAAGTCACTGAAGAGTTCTGCCTAAGATAATAGCTCTTCCTGGTACTCACCTCAACAAACGTTTGCACTAACTGCTAGAACTCAGGATAGGAAAATTGCACCTGCTGTTTCCCTGCCTCCGGTGAAGGGTGAAGGTGGGACTCAGCCCATGGCTGCGTGTGATCAGAGCTGGCACCTTACCCTGCATGTCTGCTCCATGTTCTCCCGATGGCTGACTTGGTCCAGGGTGCCATCGGTCTGACTCCTTTTCATACCAGTAGTGATGTCAGGCACATTGCTGAACTCTGTGGGAAAAATGACAGACACACATGAGCCTGGCCACCCGCAGAAAGTAGGAAGGACTGGTTTTAAAGTGAACAAAGAAGAAACTACTGACAACCTACAGGGCAGCACAGGTCTGTAAGCACTGTGCAGTTACAGAGGCATTTGGGCAGTCCTCTAAAACGGATCGGGGTTCTCGCTAACTGAAAAAGCAACACCTTCTGCCCATCTTTGTCAAAGCAGGTCAGTCAAAGTACTGACTTCAAAGCCCAGCATGGTGGTGCACACCTGCAATCCCCAGCACTAGGGAAGCTGAGGCAGGAAGAGTTCAAGGCCAGCATGACCTGCACAGCAAAACCTTGTCTATAAAAATAATATTGACTTCAGTGCCTTGTTCACTCTGCCCATTGTCATGGAAAACATGCTTCACTAAGAGCTGATCTTGGATAAGTTGTCTGAATAAAGAATTAAACACACATTTCTTGGTATGGCCCTCTCTTTTTTTGGTTAAGTAAGGGCCAAGTTACCAGAATATCTTGGCAAATTAATGATTCAACATAAGAGACACTCCCAAGTCCACTACTTGTTCACTTGAAGTATAATGCATTTTCTAACATCCACCATAATCTCATCTTAAATTCAAGTCCTAAGAAGAACAAACTCTCACTAACATCCAGAAAAAAGGCCAAGATGTCCGTCCTAAATAGAGAGCATGGTTTCCCAGCCTCCAACTATCCGGACAGCCCATCAACAGTCCCTTCCGCAGTTCTCAGGTTAACAAAGTCAAGGGAGATGGAAAGACCCAAATCTATGAAAACATAACATAGGTTATCTTTCTAATTCTGACATTTAAAAGACTAATTCCAAGCAGCTGTAAGAGCAGCCAGCCTCTGAGATGACTGAGCCCAAAGGTGTAGGCAAAATTGCTGGCAAAAGAGCTGTCCAGCTCAATGGCAGGCTAGGAAAACAGTCCCCAGCAGCCCTCAGGCATTTGGGGGCCCTGGGAGCCTGACAGCTGAAGGGCCAGAACATGAGTACTTGATCCATGGAGACACTGCCACACTCCACAGGAGATACAGGAGAAAGAGAAAGAGGGGCCTCCAGGAAACAGTGATGGTCTATGCAACACTGCAGCTCCAGTTTCCTTTCCCAATACCTGGTTCCACCCAGAAAAGAACCACATAATGAGTAGAGTTAAGTTAGCCTAGACAAGGAAGTGCCTACCTCAAAGGCAGGTGCCACCCCGGAGGGGATTTTGAGAAGCAATGGCACTTTAGAGCACTGGGTTACCTCTCCCAGACCACAGAGGCTGTCTACTGCGCAGCAGGAAGTGTTGCAGAAATAAGATGAGCCCCTCAGCCAAACCTACTGACCACCACAACCCCCACCAGCCTCCCTCTTCCACGAGGTACACCTTTGTCTAAGGGAAACCAGCTACATAATTCACCAAGGCAGAGCTGGCCTCATTC
>PVKA01001610.1:105888-140888 GCA_004027165.1 Ctenomys sociabilis | reverse complement strand
TCCAAAATGTACTCATCATCTCTGTCTTTTCTTGAAAGCAGCTATGCAAACTGCTGTACCACCAACATGAGTGCTATCTTTGTCTCTTCTTTAGTTTTAGCTTGAAGTCTGCTTTATAAAAGTAAGGTTAAACTATTCCAGTTGCTCCCAAGCTCTAGTTGCATGGAGTATTATTTCCCATAATTTTACTTTTATTCTGTAAGAGTCCTTTAGGATGGGCTATGTCTCTTGCAGGCAATAGATGTGTGCATTTCATTTTGCAATCCAATCTGCCTGGCTGTGTCTTTTAATTGGAGATTTAAGACCATGAATATAGAGAGTTGTTATTTGTAATGTGTCTATGGAATCCTATCAACATAATATTTTCACAATGCCTGTTTTAGTTAAATTTATTGGTATATTTTAGATATACACAGGGATCATATTGATCATACAGGATTTGTACCTGTATCTGGTATATTTAGGTTCCTAATTTTCCTCAATCCCCTTTCCTCTCTTCCACTTCTCTTCCCTCCATTCACAAATCTTTTTTTCATTTTATCCTTTTTTATCATTTTTCCTTTTTCACTTCCTCCATAAGCCTTTCCCACCATCCTAGCTCCTCTTTCCTTTTGAACAACTTATCCCCATCTTGCAATATGTATTGTACATTTTATTCTTCTAGTTTTTCATATCATGGAGACAATGTGCAGTACATATGTGTGAGTCAATTTATTTCATCTAAGAGTACAGGCTCAAGTTGCAACCATTCATCTAGAAATGCCTCCAGTTTATCCTTCTTCATGGTGGAGTAGTACTCTATTGTATAAAAGTATCAAGTCTTTATCCATTCCTTAGCTCATGGGTATTTGGATGGTTTCTAATATATATATTACAAACTGTGCTGCTATTAATATGACCAAGACTAAAACTAAAACCATATTTGTTACCATGAACTAAACTAAAATGAAATGGGTCAAGGACCTAACTATAAAAACACTGAATTAATACTAAAACACTAAATCTTCTGGAAGAGAAAATAGATTAAACACTTGAAGACATATGTGTAGGCAAAGACCTCATGAACAAAACCCTGATCACACAGGAAATAACACAAAGGATTGATGATTGATATATCATGCTATTAAAAATGTTTTTCATGGGGGCCGGGGAGATAGCTCAGTTGAATTACTGCTTGCTCGACAAGCACAAGGGCCTGAGTTCAATTCTTGACTCTGAAATAAAAAACCCACAAAGGTTTTTCATGACAAAAGAAGCACCAACAGAGTGAAAAGTCAATCCACTTAGTGGGAAAAAAATTTTAGCCAGTTGTCCTTAAGATGAAAGACTTATATTCAGAACAGGCTGGCCATATAGCTCAGCAGATTAAAGTGCCTGCTTAGGCAGATGCAGGATCCAGGGGTTCAGTCCCCAGCATGTCGTGCCAGCACTGTCCCCAGGGCATGTTGAGATGGTGATTGACACTGGGTGTGGTGGCGCAGGCTTGTAATCCCAGCACTTGGGAGGCTGTAAATAGGAGGATCACTAAGAGTCTGATTTGTGTAGTGACACCCTATAGACTCATAAATAAATAAATAAATAAATAAATAAATAAATAAATAAATAAATAAATACTTGTCAGATGAAGAAATACAAGTAGCAAAGAAACATATGCAGAAATGTTGAACAAACTTGTTTATTAGGGAAATATAAATTGAAAGAATGCTGAAACTTCACTTCAGTCCAAAAAGAATGGCTAGCATTAAGAAATGAACCCATACCAAATGCTGGAGCAATTGTGGGAAAAGGAACCCTTCTCTCCTGTTGGTGCATGTGTGGCCAGTTCAACCACTATGCATGTGGATGACTCAGAATACTAGGATTAGAGGGCCAGTTGGATGAGTCACTGCCTTCATATTATCATCCCAGAGGAATTAAATATGGCATACATAGTGATTTATGTCCCTCTTGTTTAATTTATCTCCCAGGACAGTTCCTTTTTTTAATTTATTTTTTTTATTGAAGTACAAATATTAATCAGACAGTTTCAAGACACCTTAACAAGACAGATTCGTTAAATTAATACATTGCAAACTGTTTTCATAATGTTTTGGTATCGTACAAGGTGCATACATGATATTATATTTACAGATATTATTTTAGCAGATGTCTCTCATCAGTAAATTAAGAGTGTGGCTGCTTACTTATCTTATTTTTTATACCTGAATTATATCAAAAATTCAATAATTATTTTCCTAGTGGATGACCATAGTACTAGAAGCTGACATAATATCATGTCCAGCCACCATTAGTGCAGATCTTGCCTCTCATAGGATTACGTAGAAGCACAGTGTTATCTATCCCAACTGTACTGTCTATACACACACATCTTGATTTTTTCTTTCTATACCTCTTCCTTTGTTTACACTTGTCAAAGGTGGGCACTCCATCGTCATTCAACTAACTTAGGTGTTTGAACTCTACACCACAATCCATCACAGTCCAGCATTCCACAACAATAGTGAGTTATTCAAAGAAGTTGTCGTCCTGGAAAGTCTTTACCTCTCTGTCAACTATGCAGTGCAATTTTGCAAGACACAGAAGTACAGGTTGACACTTTCTATTAGGGCTTGAAAAAATACATTCTGGTTCTTCCTGGCATTAGATGTCTGTTCTGGGAAACTTGTTATAAATCTGAAAGGCTTCCCTTTGTAAGAGATACAGTGCTTTTCTATAATAGCATTTTCTCCTGAGGTCAAATTTATGGAATTTTGATGATGACATATTAGAAGTCCTTTCATAGTTCTGGTTACATGAAGTTTTATATTTCTCTTTTACTGAGACATTGAGTTCTTTTCATTTTCTAAATTAGTACCTATTGGCAGAGCATAATAATTACTATCATTATATGGAGCTAGTTCATGCAAATAACAGATCTTAAATCTTGAATTCTTTCATTACAGTTGGAAACCTAGGTAGAAATTTTGCAAGTAAATTTTTCATACCTTTAGACTCTTCTACTTTTACCCTACAATTCTGGTATTTTTAGCCATCAGCTGCTTGATTCAACCCTCACCATGTCTTGTCCTGTTTATGATACGACTGAACTTATACTGTACCACGTCCACCTTGTCCTCAATTTCTGACATTACCAGCATCTTGACACCTCAAACACCTATTCATTCTATTGATTATTTCATATTTTGTATTTATGTTTGCCTTCTTTTCACAATTTTTAATTCTTTCTAAACTGGTTACTCATCTGTATTTATTTATTTATTTATTTATTTATTTATTTATTTATTTGTTTGTTTCCTTTGGTAGTACCAGGGATTGAACTCAGGACCTTGCAATTGTCAGGCAGACATTTACGCCACTGAGCTTTATCTCTGGCCCCCTCTTCTGTTTTTAACTCAATTTGTTGAACATGAAGGTTTTAAAAAATTTCTTGAACAATTTATTGGGGCAATTCCTTCTCCATCTAATGAACTCTTCTTTAGTAAATACTCCTTAAGCTCAGTCAACGTCTTGTGAATTAACCGATGTGCTTCTTCTCTGAGCTCTTACAATGCATTGAACATTTTGTTTTTGAGTTCTTGAACTTTCTCTACTTTAGCATCTGTGAGATCTGCCTTTGGGGAACTAAGTGCTCGGGGAAGTACCTTGTTGTTTTGCTTTCACATATTTATGAGAAGATTAGTTAGGATATATACACTGTTTCATTGCTGATCTCTCTTCAGTTAGAATCTGTTTCTCTGTTATTTTTCTTGTTGTGTGAGATGGTCTTGCTTTGTAGTGCAGGCTGGCTTTGAACTTGGTATGTAGCCCCAGCTGACTTTTAATTCACAGTGATTCTTCTGTCTCAGCCTCCTGAGTGTTGCGATTACAGGCATGTGCCACCATGACTGCCCCGTGCTATGTTTTTGTGTTTGGTGATATTTAGACGTTTGTACCCCTATTCAACCTACTCGCTGTGGTAGCTGAGCTTCATATTAGCATCCAACTTTCTTCTGATAATTTCATCCCTAGTACCACAAATAGAGGAAAAAAGAAGAACTGCACTGAGTTGATGACATGGGTGCAAACCAGAGATTGATGTTTAACAAGTCTAATTAACAGCAGCAATAGCAGTGCCACCACTGGCCAAAGCAGTCAGCTTCTGTCAAAGACAAACCAGGTGCTGATACACAATCAGAAGCAAAAATCTGCTATTGTACCACCTTCCACAATTGAAATGATATTTGCAATTATAGGCACAGGCACAAGTGAAATATTGATGTATACTAAATACCTATTAAGTACAACAACTACACCACCATTAATGCTGGAAAGAAATCCAGCAACCATATCACAGAATCAACTAAATACATGAAAATTAATAAAACTTAAGAGAGATGCTGGCCCTGCCCCTGGGAGACAGTGATTGAGACTGGGTGTGGTGGCACATGCCTGCAATCCCAGCTCTTGGGAGGCTATAAACAGGGGGATCAGTGCAGTCTGATCTAGTAGTGAGACCTTGATTACCCTGAGACCCTTCCCTAAGATACAGGGGAAAAAAATGAGTGATGCTGATGTAAAAACTGACAGTCCTTGTGCGCAGCTGTGACTCGTGACATCTCATTCCCTTCCACAACCATCTTTTCCCAAATTGGCTCCTTTACATAGGGTGGTGCTGCAGTGACTTTGTTCTGCAACATTAGTTGGTGATGTTGAAGGATTTCATTTTTAGAGTAAAATGCTGCATTGTTTTTGAAATTTGTAGTAACTGTGGGCTTTTCTTGGGGCTAACAGCAATGGGTTGGTCTATTGGTTCTTGCTGGAGGGCCCAAACCTCTCAAAGTTTACTTTGTATTTTCCAAGACTTAGGTTCCCCTCCCTGGGAGCAAGGATTAGTGTTGAGTTGCAGTCTTCAGTTTCTCTAGATTCTCTGTGGTCTCTAAATGTTTTCTGCTTAGTTTTTCTTGAATCCTGGAGCTCTTCCTATTCTTTTCACTAAATTGTTTTCCAAGTGCTGACTCGCTGCTCCCAGGGAAGCTGTTATGTTGCTGAGTTCACTTTTCCTTTCTTTTTCCATCCCTTTCAATGGAAATCACTCCCTCCACCTTGTGGATAGAGTAATCCAGGATTAGAGATGTGAAGCTACCCGAGGTGACTGAGCTAAGGAGCCATGGCTATAAGAGTTTAAGCTCATGTTGGCCTGTGCCTCATGGGCCTGGATTTGCTATTTAGCTTGGATAGGAGTCAAACTCAGAGCACAGGCAGAGAGCACTGATGAGATGGAGCGGTTCTGAGAAAACCAAGAGCTTTGGAAAAATCTCTTTGCACCTGGAGAGCTTTCGTACAATAGGAGTAATGCATGATTTTTGTTTGGAATCACTTTACTCCTTGGGAATAAATTATGAAAATGCATTCTGAAACTAATCTAAGCTTTACACAGTTTCTCAACTTTCAATCAGAAAACATACTTAATTTAACATTTTCTATGCTAAGCTGAAAATTTCCTTTGTTTGCATATATTGAAAACATTGTTTTCCTAAGTATTAAATTTCAAAGAAGAAAATTCTCTACTCATCCACACACACATTCACTCACATTTCAGCCATGTGAGATGGTATGCCACTAATGAGAGGGGCTTTTTGCTTCCGGTCTGATGATCAGCCCACTTTTTACTCAGTGTGGGATAGTTGATTATAAATATGTAACTCTTCTGAGTCTAATTAAATCAAGTCTAGCTTATGCATTTCCTATTGAGTTGGGGTTTTCCTGACCTCCAGAACATTCATGTAAACTGGGCGGCCAGTAAGATAGGAAACAGAAACAGTAAATCATGTAGATTTACACTATTTTTTTTTCCTTTCCTCCCTCGTAGGATCTGATGTTGCTGACTTTGATGGCCGAAGCTCGCTTCTGTTCAATCAGAAGCTGATGAGCTTCAGGTTATAGATAGCTTTGGATTTTTTCCTATTGTAAATGTAATAAAAGCTTACTATAAAAGTTGCATAGTAAATCATTGGGAAAAAGATGTGGTGCATGCCTGTAATCCCAGCACTCAGGAGGCTGAGGCAGGAGGATTGTTGTGAGTTCGAGACCAGCCTGAGCTACAAAGTGAGCTTAAAGCCAGCCTGAACTGCATAGTGAGACCCTGTCTCAAAAAGACAAGAAAAGAAAAAAATAAATAACAGTTCCCAAATGAAGTTCTTATTAGTTTTCTTGGCATACCTTTGAATAATGATAATTTGACCTTCTCTTTTTGGCTTTAGAAATAATGGAACTGGAAGGCCTTATGTTAATAAAAATAAGTCATGCACAGGAAGACAAGTACCACATGATTTTACACATATGTGCAATATAAAAAAATGGATTGTGTGTAAGTTGATAATACACTAGTGATTATTAGAAGCTGGGTTAATTAGAGAGGAGAGAAGGATGGGAAGTAGGTCTGTGGGTACTAAGCTAGAGTTAGATAATATAATTCTGATGCCCTATTGTACAGTAGAATGACTATGGAAATTGATCATTTAAAAGGGAAACACTAAAAATTATTTTCAATGTTTTTATTCCAAAAAATGACAATTATTTTCAGGGATTAATATTCTTTCTCTGATTTACACATTATGTACTCATGTATCAAAATATCGCATGGTTACCCTATAAATCTGTACAAGTTTTGCTAATCAACTAAAGATATTTATTGTTAGAACAAAAGCAAAAAGTAACAATAAATGAGTAGAAGACATTTACTACCATCTAAGGACCAGGCAGAAAAGACACAGATACAATGGGTCTGCTCCCCCTGATGAAATGCTAAGCTTTCCTTTATGAGTACTCTTTCATTCATAACCCAGAAGGAAGATCAGAATCCTCAGTACAAGCTGAAAAGCTTGAACTATTCGACCCTAGTGGGCATTGCAAACTATACCACTTTTTTCTCCTGCCTTGATGAGAAGATCAAATGGCTCCAACTGTCAGGAGCAAATTAATAAGCAGGATAAATCATGAAAAGTTATTATAAACCAGATGCCTGACATGATAAGCCTAACACAGGCATTTGTGATGTCCTCACCCTGTCCCCTCTAGCAAAGTCTGACATGCCACTAATGAGAGGGGCTTTTTGCTTCCGGTCTGATGATCAGCCCACTTTTTACTCAGTGTGGGATAGTTGATTATAAATATGTAACTCTTCTGAGTCTAATTAAATCAAGTCTAGCTTATGCATTTCCTATTGCGTTGGGGCTTTTCTGACCTCCAGAACATTCATGTAAACTGGGCAGCCAGTAAGATAGGGAACAGAAACAGTAAATCATGCAGATTTACACTATTTTGTTTTCTCTCCTCCCTCCCAGAATCTGATGTTGCTGACTTTGATGGCCGAAGCTCGCTTCTGTACAGGTTCAATCAGAAGCTGATGAGCACTCTCAAAGATGTGATCTCCCTGAAGTTCAAGAGCATGCAAGGAGATGGAGTCCTGTTCCATGGAGAAGGTCAACGTGGTGACCACATCACCTTGGAGCTCCAGAAGGGGAGGCTTACCCTGTACCTGAACCTGGGTAGGCTAGGGCTCTGCCCTTTCTAATCCTGGGTCAGGCAAGAACATACTGAATTCGTCAGGAGATCGTAGTCACATTTCCTGGTGCCTCTGATGTGTCCGATGAAAAGCATTGCATGTGTATGATGCATTTCCTTCCTCTGTGTGGGCATAGAGAACTACTAGATATTGCAATGTTTGTACTAATGCTATATAAAGAAGCTTCAAGCTTGTTACTAGGTATTTACTTAACAACTAGCTTTATACTCATTGTTTATCTTTTAGTAATTATTTTAGTAGTTCAAATTCTAAAAGAACTTTAGCAAGTGAACACACACACACACACACACACACAACTTGCAACTTATACTGTTAGATACATTTGTGAAATTTAAGTTTAATTCAGGGGAAAATGGCAATAAAAACATTTACATTGTTTCAGTGCTTTTGGAGAAGTCATATGTATGCAGGGGGAAAAACAGTAAGCTCCAGGACACTATCCTGTCTTGTTAAGGGAAATCTTCTTTATTTTCACTGGGAATGCCAGCTACCTCAGTGCAGGATGCTCTTCTTGCCTCTCACACAGTTAGCATTCCAGCTTCATATCATAGGATGGAGTCTATCATTGCTTCCTACAGGAGGAGAGAATTGCATGCTAGTATTGACTATCACATAAGAAATAAGAGAAGACATGGTCAACTGCAGTCTCTAAGCTCCAGTGTCATGGGGACTGGAACAAAACAACAACACATATATTCCAGCAATTAGCAGAGGAGAAATCACAGTGAGGATTAGTGCAAAGTCTAAAAGCAAACCTTGCTGAGAAGATAAGTCGGAACTGCTTGGCAAGTGCGCATTCCCGAGTTTGACTCCTGATACATACATAAATAAATAAATAAATAAATAAATAAATAAATAAATAAATAAATAAATAAGTGTTGGATTTATTTATTTATTATGAGGCATTTCTAAGGGTCTTCTTGGCCTCTATTGTGATTATGGGCAAGGTAGCAGGAAGAACTTTCAGATATCCAAGATTAATGCATAAAACTGAGGTCTAGCACATTACATTAAATATAAACTGCTCTCAAGACAGTATGCTGCTATTCCATTGACACGACCAATTCACATTACCTAGCTAGGTATCTCAAGTCTGACAAGGGCAGAGTCAGTTAACAAGGTATTCTCCTCGGCCTACTTTGTTAAAGTAGAAATTTTATTATCTTCGGCATCTAGGACAGGGAAAAGTGATTTCTTCTTTCAATCCACAAGGATTCTCCTTTCTATTTATTTTATATCTTATACAGCTCACCTGTGGGTATCTGCCCTCTATAGATTTACAACATCCAGAGCCCTCAAGGGGAGATGGATAATCAAAAAGAAGAATTCTACGACTAGGATGTGCAGGAACTACACAAGACATCAGTAGTGTATATGGGTTACTCAGGCTCACCAGATTTCAGTGCCTTTGAAGTGAGGCAGAAAGTTTGGATGGCACCCAGCACACAGAGCTGAGGTGTAGTGACATCCTGGACTGGAAGGGATATGTGCCGAGTGGATGGCCATTGGGGCCCAAAAGGTGCAGAGCTCTGGGTCCTTGGCTGTGCGATCAGCTCAAAGGGACATCTGTGGCACTTTCTCACATCCCACAGAGTGCAGCACACATTCACTTTAGCTTCTTTGAAATTCAAGCATTTGAACAAGCTAATTCACATGTATGTGTGGAATGTTTATCATGTTTATGGGGAAATTGCTTTTTTCCACTTGAAATTTTCTGAAAGCCCACATTCATCCAGTGTCCCAAACATTTTAAATATAAAAGTGCTCTTTAAAATTTAATAAAATGGACACTTAGCTTATGAACTTGACTTCTTCACAAGGTTGGATGTAACTCAACTTGGGTAGAGATCAAGACTACTTTTCCCCTAACAAATAGTGGAAATATTCACATGCATTCAAAATCTCTAAAGCACCCCTTACCTAGGTTCTTCATAATAAAAGCAAAGATTGTATATTGTGTGTTTTTTACCAGAAGCACTAATAACTTTCCTATTGTACTCATGAAAAAGTTCTAAAATGTGCCTTCTTTAGCAGGAAGAATAACTTCAACCTGTACTCAGCTTTCTAATTAACATCTTTGGCTTGCAGGGAGGGAGGAGGAAATGGAAGGTGGTTATTGTTTGGTAGGAGAGTCCGGACCCTTTCCATAAGAACCCCAGGAATCTGGCTGTTCAGGAGGGCTTTCTGTTCTTTTGAGAGTCTATAACCCATCAGGACTGTTTCCAGCTTCCTAGAGCTTAACCTTGTCTAAATTAAAATCTGGCCTATGGTTGTCTTCTGTCTTTTTTTTAGCACTGTTATTTTCCATTAAGATTGCTTTCTTTATGTTCTTTTCCTTGTTTAGCTTATTTTCTAGCTTTAAGGGTAACATTTTTGATAGACATAATTGCAGTAATTGTATTACAGCACTGACTGAAATCATGTCCACAAAAATGTACTTCTAGGCTCAGATGGGCTTATGCATGCTTACATATGATTTGCTGGAATTGCAATCTTTGTTGCATAAGTGGATTTTAAATCTTACTTTGGTTCTAAGTTAAGACAAAAATTCTGTTCATAACCCAATTTATTTGTGTGTCAGGCTGGTCATATCTGAGGGTCCACTTTGTAGATAATATAAATTGCATGACAGTCCACATTATCCTTGAACCCATGTTTATCAATATCCACAGTTGCTTAAGTTCTTATCACTGCCTAGATGAACAGCTGGGATGGCACTGTCTTCCTTCATTCCCCCGTGGCCCTGACGTTTATCACTAATGTGGTGTAAACAACCCTAAGGTGAACATCAGGCACTTAGCATTCATGCATTAAATTTAAGAATGGAGGGATCAGAGTGCACCTAGGACACCAGTTAACTTTAATTGTGTGGATGTTTGCTTATAAAAATGGGAGATCATAGATGAATTTTAGACACAGTTTCATTGGAGTAGGCTCACACTTTTTAATCAATTCTGTGTTTGAGACAATAACTGTAGGTGAACAATTTTATTACTTCTAACACTGAGCTTGGTGCTACAATTTAGAAGTCGCATTTTTCAGTCTTCTTCTCTGTTTGGTATTTCTGGGAATACAATTCAGGACCTTTCTTGTGCCATATAAACACTTTTCTAGTGTGCTACATCCACAACCTTTGCATATATTCAACCCTCTGAGTTGTCCAGGCTGGCCTTAAACTTACATTGCCCATTCTGCAGCCTTCTTAGTAACTGCAGTTGTAAGGTGTCAGTCTCAACACCCAAAAGCCAGGGCTTATTTTAAAGGAAATTCCAGTCTAGTATAATACTTCTCATTATTTATCTTTGGATATCAATTAAAACCACTTATTATCAAAAATGTATAACGTAAACATTAAGACAATATTTTTGTAAGAAAGTAATATCACAAAGCAGGCAAGATAGCTCAGTGGACAAAACACTTGCATAGGCAAGCACAGGACCAGGGTTAGATCCGTGGTAGCATATGCCATGCCAGCCCAGTTCCCAGGTGCCCTGACCCAGCCACTGAGACCAAGTGTGGTGTCACACGCCTGTAATCTCAGCACTGGAGAGGCTGAAAAACAGGAGGCTCACTATGAGCATAAGCTATTTAGTGAGACTCTGTATCAAATATATAACAAATAGATAAACAAATATAGATAAAGAAATAAATGAAGTAATGTCACAGAAAATGAATATAAATTAAATATCAAATCAAACAACTCCAAAATATGCTAAGTACTTTTAGTCATTAATATTAAGTGATATCCTAAAAAAAAAGAGTTTGTATTTTACTGCTTTAAGAATACTTGATACTATTCTGCTTTGAGAAACAGATCTCCTAGAATCACATTGCTCCTGTTTATTTTCTCCAAAGGTCTCACAAAATACTTATGTGATCATTCACGCATCCTATGCATACTCATACAAGCGTCTTTCTAGACTGTTTAGCCTGCAGAGATGAAATTAATACTCTCCCTCTGCATCATGTCCTTCCTTTTCTGTGTTGAGCCATCTTCCTCTGACACAACTCTTTGCTTTCTAATTCACCACATTATTTGGTGACACTCTCCTTTCTGACTAAGCAACATAGCCCATATGCTCTTATAGTGTGGCACAGTCAGTCACAACATGAGAAGTGAGAGAGATTGGAATATTATTTTTCCCCAAGGAAGCAGTGGAGAGAATATTACTTTTGCAGTCAGGTGAAGCCAAATAATGACACTAATGCCTTGTGTCCTTGGGTAAATCTTGTAGCTTCTTGCAGACTGGCATTTTTGCAGAGTTGGGTTCAGGGATGATTTAAACAACAAATGTGAAATGTTTCACATATGTGAGAAGCTGGGTAAGTGCAAATGAATACAAGTACTGGTATTTTGACATATGGTAGTTGGGAGGGCCCATTCTGAATGTTAGGTGGCAAAAGAAACAGGGACCATGGACCAGCCAGATAGCTCAGTGAATTAAAGCACCTGCTTAGGCAGATAAAGGGACTGGGGTTCGATCCCCAGCATGCCATGCCAACCCTGTAGATGCTGTACTAAATTCATAAAAAAATGACACAGGGACCTTCACAGTGAGCAACCTGTTTTATCAAGAGTAAGTCAGAATCTCCCAAGAAACAATCTTTTAACCAAAATATTGCTTTAAATAAGAGAACGTTCTCTCCCTTTTAGTCAGCCTGTCATACAGCAGGGAAATTCAGACAGTTAAGATCAGACTAAGTAACAAGATTTAACTGAACAGCATCAAGGTCAGAAAAGTTCAATATGATGCTTTTTACCTAAAAATGTGAGCTGTGAGTGAGAGGGAGAAGATGCCTTTTTTATCCACAGCAGGCTGAGCAGAGGAGACACATAAAATGAAGCTAAAAAGGCAAGTATTTCACAATTTTATGTAAATTGTTATAAGATCCTGGTCCTTCTATCACTTCATTTTAACTTTCACACCAAATAAAAATAAGATTCTATTTGATTAGAAGCTTTTCCTTACATTTCTGAGCCAAAAATTACCTTTTTTATTTTTATTGTATTTGCCCTTCACAGTTTGTCATGAAGACTTTATCTTTCGTTAGCAAATTGAAAATTAGTTAAAGCTAAATAACTGAAACTCAAGAGTCATGAGACAAAACTCGAAATTGATATTGGCCGATAATATTGTGATAATTAAGTTTTTAATGATTTCATCTTTTTAATTTTTAAATAATGCAAAATAGTGATAGAAAAAAGAACAGCACTAGAATTGAGACAAACTTTCAGTAAACCAAGGCATAGGAATTTAATAATGGCTGCTGTATTGCATGATGCTGTCTTCAGATTAGTTGCTAAAGTTGACAGCTATAAATGTGCAAGATTTGTTTAAAGAAAAAAATAATAACAAAAGAGTTGCAAGAAATGAAGAAGAAGAAGAAAGGAAGGAGGGAAGGAAGGAAGGAAGGAAGGAAGGAAGGAAGGAAGGAAGGAAGGAAGGAAGAAAGGAAGAAAAGAAGAAATTAAGTATTAATTTCTTTCAAAAGACTAGCTGAAGACTGGCCAAATAGCTCAGGGTATTAAAGCTCCTGCAAGCCTGCGCAGGGGCTGGGGATTAGATCCCCTTTCCTGCCCTGCTGGCCCGGGCCTGGGTCACTCTGAGATGCCAATTGAGACTGGGTGTGGTGGCGGACACCTGTAATCCCAGCTCTTGGGAGGCTATAAACAGCTGGATCACTACAAGTCCAATCTAGTAGACCCTTCTCTAAAATACAGAAAAAAAAATGAATAGCAGAAATTGAAAGTGCAATTACCAAACCATTCTGCATATACACATAAAGGCATATATGTTTTTCCCTTCTTTCATCTGTCCTTCTCCACATCCCAGCTTTCCTTCACACTGAACAAATTTTTCCCTTTCACAGTATCTGTGGTACCTTTAAAATTTTCATTACTCTTTCAAGCTCTCCCTCTAGCAAGATAATACGATGTTTGCATGTGAAGGTCTGATTTATTTCACTTACCAATATAGTCTCTGAATGCATTTATCCACAAAACCCTCAAATTTATCTTTTTTATAGCTGAATAATACTCTCTTGTAAAAATACCATATCTTTTCTATCTATTCTGCAGTTTATGGTCACTTGGGTTGTTTCCAAGAGTTAGCCATGACAAATTGTGCTGCTATAAACATAGGAGCACTTATATTGCTGTGGTACGATGATCTTAGTTCTTTGGGAAAAATACCTGGGAGTGGAATAGCTGGCTTGACAGGGACCTCCCATCCTAACTTTTCCTGGAATCTCCATACTGATTATACCAGCCTGCACTCCCACCAACAGTAGAGAAGGGTTCTGTTCCATCCGTAGTCTGTCCAGGTCGTGCTGAGATTATTTATTATAATAAAGATTTCTAGGTAAAGTGAAATATTTGCTAGTACTGCTACTCTTCTTGCTTCATAGAGAAAATTGAAAACATCATGCTTTGTGAAAAACAGATACTTTGTGCATCCAATAATTTAATCCAACCAGCTTCTACTTAACTGTTTTTAATGCAAGATTTCCAAGTGTTAGCGGGGAGGGGGGATTTATTTCTTGTCTTCTACTTTTGGATTAGAAACTAAATTGCAAGTTGAGGGTGCAGGGCAGTGGTAGATTTGCCTAGAATGTGCCAATCTTGGACTTGATCTCTTGCACTAAAATATATATATATATAACTTGGAATTCTTGAAATGTTAAGCAATTTGCATATCATTGGTGTATGCTTTTCAATGAATTGGCTGTAGAGTATGATGGTTATAGTTTTAATGAATTACTATTTTCCCATCATTAAAGGTATTCATGTTTATTCTAAATTATAGGAAAAAATAACATTTGGATAAGTGCATCTACTGATAGTGTTTCTCTGCACCATTCCCTTAGCTGTATTGGTTATATTTATATTTTCTTATGCTGCTTTATATATTTGAGATCAGTAGGTTATAAATTACTCAGCATTTTATTTAGTTGTACTTCTTTTCCATAAGAAAGGACAATCTTTACTTCAAAGGTTTCACATGAATAATTGTAAGACTATTCCTGCATTTTTAGAAATAATCACATAAGATTATAGCATTGCCTTTTATCTATATGCAACCTGGAATTCAGGAAATCCTCAACAATTTACATATCACTGGTACACTTTTTTCAGTGAATCAACTATGGAGCATGAAGTTTACATTGCTATGAAATATAAACTGGACTGGCTAGCCTCAGGAGAAGAACTCTACTTTCTCACTCTGCACCACATCCTTCCTCAAGTGATATGTTCACTAAATGACACTAAAAGACTACATAGTATTCTTTCTGGTGACTCTTTGTGTACTCAGTATATTTTTTTCGTCTTTCCAAATTATTTTACATCATTTCCAATTTGTAACTCATCAGCCACTTATTTTTTTAAACCAAGTTTGACTTTATTTTATTAGAATAGATTTCCAGAAAATGGTAACTTAGTAAACTGCTGTAATTTAAAAAAATTTTTTTTCAATAATTCTTGGCATATACTCTTCTAAAAGATTGGTGGGATTTAATTTTATATTTTCTTTGAGCAAGGAAAATATTGGTTAAGTAAATGAACAAAATAAACAAAGAGCAATGTTAATCCAGTTTTGAGGAAAGGTCAACAAATTACTTTATGTATTCATAAAAATTTCATGAGCCGCAGTGCATAAAATGATAAGTGTGCTAATTAAGGCTTATAGTTTCATTAAATTCAATGAGCAAGAAGTAGATACTGTTTAAAAAGAGGTGCATTTTCTCCTAAAAACCTTAAAAATAATGAGGAGCAGAATTATGGGATGAAATGATAGCCACCAGCTTTCAGAGGCAGAGTTAGGACAGGCAAAGACAGAGGAAGGAAGGGCACACATCTGACTCTGAGTGACAGGAAGGCCACCAGCCCCACCCACATCACATGCACATCACCTGTCACATGATGATCGGGACTGTCAGTGACCACTTTGAGGGTGATGGCAACAACCAGTCTTAAAATATACAGTTTGAATGATCAGGCTTTAAAAATCTGCTAAGGGGCTGGAGAGATGACACAATGGAATAAGCACTTCCCTGGCAAGCACAAGGGCCTGAGTTCAATCCCTGATCCCCTCCCCCCACAAAAAAAAAAAAATCTGCTAAGAGAAGGCTGAACCAATCAATGTAAAAGCCTTACTCTTCCAGGTCAGAGCTTCTCCTTATGTTTGAGCATAATGTGCCTTGTTTCTTTGAAGTTATCACTCAGAGATTTGCCAGTAGTAGACTTCAGATGATTTGATAATAATCATCAAAAAATCTAAGATAGAGCTCTGCTTTATGCTGTATATAAGTAGCCATGTCCAGTAAAATGAAACTGGAGAAAGGCTGGATAAATTCTTCTGGCCTCAAAATGGGGGGTCACCTTTTAAATTATAACACAAATTCAGAAATCATTTTAAAAAAGGAAATGACAGCATTTTTAACACAAAAACATCAAAGTAGTAAATAAACCAAAATGGCATGATCAAAAAACAAAGAAATGCACTGCAAAATTTATACAACAGACAATGGGCTAAACACAAATGAATCAAAAAATAAATGGACAAAAGCTAAGAAATTCATTCCTAGACAAGGAAAACAATGAAAAGATTTTTAGCCTTTTTATATTAAGAGTAGGATGTTTAGAAGTTGCTCAGAAATACATTTTTAAAAACCTATCAAGCGACCTTTTAGGTCTAGTCCTAAAAGGGGAAGCTATTGAAGCAGGACTCCAGTGGATTTCTAGCAGGAGGTTGAATATAGACAAACTTAAGAGAAAACAATGAGGCAGAGAGAAAAGCAAATTCTCACAACTGTTCTTTAGGGTCAATCGAAACTGTTGCATTCACTTGTGCCTCCAGGGCTCCTGTTCCTTAAAGCTGAGGTGCTTTCTGTAACCTACTGGAAAAACCCCTGCTAACATGAGCCCCCGGCCCACCAGCTGCAGAGTAAGGCTTCTTAGGGCTCTTGCGCCAGTCTGAGCTCACCCTGCGGACGCCCTGTCCTAAGCCTCACTGGGGTGTATCCCCGAATACTTGGCACAGACTTATTTGCTGAGGGACCCACACTAAGCCCCTTTAAAGCTGGATCTCCGTAGAATACACCATCTTTTTATAGAAGGAGGAAAAGGGAAGGAGAAAGAGAAGGGAAATATTCTATCAGTTCATTAGTTGTGGAACAAGTAATAAAGCAACAAAAGAGGGTCCAGTATTCAAATGCCAGCTGTCCCCTTCCAAGCCTATGTGTGGCTTCCCCCTTCACACTCCTGAAGGCAGCAACTCCCTGTTCTGAAGTGCAGGAAAGTGACTTAGGGCCAGACTGGAGGTGGGAGTAAGCAGCCTACAAGGAAGTGGCAACTCCTGCTCCCTGAATGTCACACTGCCGAGCAGGCTGCCTGCGTGCTGTGCCGTGAAAACACAAGGCCGGGAGAGACTTAGCTGAACTCATAAAGTAGGCCCTAAGCTGAACATTCATTTCTAAGAAACGATTCAGCTGTTCATTTTGCTCTGGCTAAGGCAAATGCTCCAGGGAGGAAGCTGTGACCTTTTCCACAGGAAGCTACAGGTAGGGAAGGAAGAAACCTGCAAGAGGAGGGCAGGAGAGTAGAATCTGAGCTGCTGTAGGAGTAAAACTGATTGAAGCAGGGCTGGGGTTAAATTCTAGTTGCACAGCTTTAAGCCTGTGCATTTCACCTCACTTGTGAAATACAGGCAATGATTTCCAATGTGATACTGAATTAGAGGCCGTAGACTCCGTATTTAAGGATCAGTCATGCGCTGGGCTGCGCACAGTGGCAGCAAGAATGGCACCTCCTCACCTTTGCTTTGCCTGCAGGATTTTCTAACTCTCCAGCCCCAATGTGTCCTTAGACCCACGCTGAGTGTTCTTCCTCTGCACACCTTAATATCTGCCCCCTCTGTGCAAGAAACAGGAGCTCAGAGGGATACAGGCATTTTCCAGAAAGCGAAAACCTTGCTTTTCAGATTCATGAGGCCATTAGGATCTCGTTCTTTTCATTACTTAACTGTTTAAGTCCAGGAAACATTTAATTTCTGTCTGAGAGTTACTTCAATTGAATTAAAATTCAGTCCCCAGAAAGAGTGTAAAAGACTTTTGTCTATTCCCAAGTCCAGCAGGGTGTGGGCCAGGAGGGATGAGGGCTCCTTATTCTTAGCTAGAGGAAGCTGGCCTATCCTGCACAACATTTTAATGCTAAAAGCTACCCAGGGCACAGATGACACTAAACCTGCTCTCTGTTCACAGAAGACAGCAAAGCTCGGCTCAGTAACAGCCCACCCTCGGCCACCCTGGGCAGCCTCCTGGATGATCAGCACTGGCACTCGGTCCTCATCGAGCGTGTAGGCAAGCAGGTGAATTTCACTGTGGACAAACATACTCAGCACTTCAGGACAAAGGGCGAGGCAGATGCCTTGGACATCGACTATGAGGTGAGTGAGCTCCACCTGCACACCCCCAGACCCCGTGCTCAGGAGCTCTGAGAAAATGCTGTGAACACAGCTGTGGGGAGACGTGAGCCCCAAAGAATGGAGAAGCTCGCCCTGACACTTCCCTCCCCCTGTGCAAGCCAGATAGACCACAGAGGGAGGAGTACAAGCAGAGGCATCTGACGTGAGAGGGGGAGATGCAGGCAAGAGCTGGGGTCTTCCAGAAGGTTCCAACTCACTCTTTCAAACCTCTTGACTATGTATGTGTGTGTGTATGTGTGTGTGTGTGTGTGTGTGTGTGCGTGTGCGTGCGCGTGTGTGCATGTGTGCATGTGCTTGTGTGGTTACTGAATCTGCTGCTTATATATTCATTTTCTCTTTTCAAAAAACTTCAATTAGCTAGGATAATCAAAGATATACATAGCATAGTCAAAATCTCCTGGCACCTAAAATCTACAGCATCAGCACAGTCTTTCCAACTTCATGCTGTTGCAGGCTTCTACCCCTACACAGGGAGGGCTGTTTCTCACCTGCTCTGTTGTACATGAGGGCCCTGAAGCACACCAGCTCTGCAGTCCTGAGAAGGTTACACAGAACTGCTCCAGTTGGCAGCCTGGAACTATGCAGCCAGGCAAATGGTGCAGTTTCTGTTGTCCGGCCCTGGATATCAGGCTCTGTGCAGGGCTGTGCAGGGCTCAGAGTTTAGAATGGGAAAGTCTTTGAGTTGGAGAAGCTCTCAGCCAATGGCAAAAGTAGTCAGTGAAGAAGGGACCATGGAGGCAAAAGTGGAGGGAAGTCCTGGGCAGGACACTGGGGTCAGCTTGGGGCACAGCAGCAGGCTTCTGGCAGCAGACACTGCTAAGCCTTAGAAGGAGGATGCCATGATGAAGGGCAGGAGATGATGAAGGGCAGAGGTGTATGTGGGCACAGTGACCGGAAAACCACAGAGCCGTGTGTGTGTGGCAGTGTAATAGCCTCCCAGTGGTGTGCGGAGTCAGCTCCACTCCCAAGGGCTGCATGTTTGATTTTCTGGAGCTCTGAGTCACCTCATATATTTAGCAGTTGTTAAAAGTTAAGTAAACTTACAATAAATAAACCGGAAGCTTTCCTTCTATGCAGTGCAAATATGTTAGGCTGTGCCGAAACAGCAAATTGCTTCCCAATTCCGTGGTAGGGACAATGTTCAGATAGCTTGAAATCTGTCAAAGTAGAAATATTTATAGCAAAGATACTGAAAATGCTACAGACTATGGCTCAGTTGTCTTCTAGATTATCCAGAAGTATATGGTTTGGATACTATTTTCCCATAGCTCATATATATCTCTTCAAACTTGTAGAAGGGGTAAGGAGATGGCTCAGTGGAATAAGTGCTTCCCTGGCAAGCACAAGGGTCAGAGTTCAATCCCCGGTTCCATCAAAAGAAAGAAAGAAATGGAAAAAAGAAAAACTTGTTGAAAAAGTAAGATAATATACCATCGAGATTGTATATGACTACTGATAGAAGAGTTTAGTAAAAAGAAATCAACAAAATTATCTTATGAGAATCAACATAATAAATGGAATTTATGATAGTTTATCATCTAGAATATTATTTGCAAATTGTTTGCTGTATGTTGCTTATACCACAATATGTTTTACTCACCACACACACACACACACACACACACACACACACACACACATCTTTACTCAAATATGTATCGACCTTCAATAGCCATTTTTAGATTGATCAGCATGCCACCTGAGGGAGGGAATAGTGTCAAAAATATAAGAGTTGATCAAGGACAAAGTGGTAGCAAGCCATCCTCTGAAAAGTATTTTGCAGCACTGTGACACAGATAATTTTATGTTTTAGGATGTTAATTCTAAATGGTTGATTTAGAGGTCAGCCCAATTAGCAAGCCTAGAAAGCTTATTAAAAGTAGATGCATCCAGATCCCATTCAGACTTAGTAAATCAAAAGTTTGAGGGAGGGCACAGCAGTGCGCATTGGGGGATGCTGGTGGTGCCCAGTATTGGAGAGCTGCAGTCTTGCAACCATCACTAAGGAGGCCACTTGTGGCTTGGACTTTCAGGAAGACATTGCTGGACAGAGGGTAGCAAACCCTGACAGAGACCATCTCAGTTCCTACTGGAAGAGGCAAGAGACAAGGGTGGGTGGAGATGAATAACTGAAAAAGAAGCTTCTCTTGTTTAAATCCCAATCATAAACTCTAAAAGAGATCTCTTCTTTTGATCCCAAACTTTGTGTAGTTCACTGTAGATATGACATGCCCTTATTCAACTTCAAAAGAGAAATTGTCACTCTGTGACTTAAGAATGCAAGATGCTAGGTAGATATTTTTGATTCGCTGCAAAGTGAAAGTCTTTGACGATCCATCATTTCCTGTTGTCAACTTGTTTAATTGATTGAAAACACAAAGAGAACACACAATGTTAGAATTGCTTCAAAGCAGAGAAAAAAAGTCATTAGAAGGTTTTAGATAACAACAATATAAAAGCACCTAATATCACCAGGCAGTTTGCTTTTTCAATAATGCCAAGGAAATACATCCATGGCACTTAATTTATGAAGATTGAACAAATTTCTTCAGGCTGTGTACAGATGTCTTAGTGCCTTATGAAATGCTCCCTGGACCAAAAGCATCTTGAATGTTCCTCTCAAGAAGTCTCTGTTCTAGCAGTTCAAGTCCCTTCCAGGTGCACAGCTAGGTCACTCCAGTGACCATAGGAGACTGATTAAATATAACAGAAAGGGAGGCATTGGAAAAACTGAAAGGCAAGGTCAGTGTGTTGGAAGAAGTCTCTAGCCTTCAAGGCTGACCTCAGAGAATGCATAGAGAACAAAGCATGGATGTGTCAGATGGTTCTATGTTCTAATCACTGCTTTGCCATTGACCAATTGGATGAAGTGGGAGATGAAACCACCTGATTTCAATTCCTCAAAATCAAAATCAGCACCACTGCAGAAAGGAATAGGTATCTGGATCAAAACCTATTTCATCATAATGTCATGTGTTGCTCAGGACCCAGTTTATTGTTTTTTCCTTCTGTAATGGGCTGCCTGCATATATATGAGGCCTAGATGTTGCCATCTGGAAGAAAGAATGGGATTCCTATTCCTGAACCCCAGTGAGCCCTTGTCAAAGCTGTCTTGTAAATAGACAGCCGTATTCTATGTATACAGGGCTTCACTATGTTATGCACAACTACTTCCCTTTTCAAATATTATCTGGACGACCTGCTGTTTAGTAAGAAAATGGGGTGGCTTTCACGTTACAACAGCCAGGTGAGCTCTGCAAAGGCTGTGGTAGATTACGGTGGCTCATTCTCTTCCAGCTCCAGATACCTCTGTGTCTCCAAGAAGTCTTTCCAGGAGTGCTCTGTAAACTGTTTCCCACCTTCCTCTCCTAGGTCCCCAAACTCTTAATCAGATGTTTTTTAAATGTATTATTTAGAATAGATGCAAGAAAAATGTTTTATGAAATGCAAAGTACATTTTCATGATGCTGTTGTGGTCATATGCACCTGTAATCCCAGCCCTTGGGAGGCTGTAAGCAGGAAGATCACTATGAGTCTGATCTAGTAGTGAGACCCTGAACACCCTGTAGACCCTTCCCTAAAATACAAAATATATATTTTCTTTTCATGAAAATTCTTATTTTAAAAAACAACCACAACCACAAGACTAGACTCAAGGGAAATCCTAAACATTTAAAAATACATGTATGATACTTCCATATTTTCAAGGGGAAATTTATAGAACTTGAAAAACAAGTTTATATTATTAAAAAGTTTAAAAGTACTTTTAAATATAACAATTTCATATTTCAAATCAAATATAAAAAATATGTCAATATAAATGTAAAAATAAACAACACCACTTGACCTTACATAAAATATACATCTAATGACAACAACATCCACCAAATAACTTGAAAAGTGCAACGATTACTTTAATAAAAATAATCTACAAATCATTGAAAAGAGTTAATAGAAGATAATAAAATTGAGTAAATAAAAATATAAATATTTTTCCTGTATAATAAAGATAGTTTTAACCTCAGTCACTAAAAACTCATTATAATAATCATGATAAAATGCCACTTCATGCTCTACAGATATTTTTAGCTTAGATTGCCAAAACCAATACTTCACAATATGCTATGCTGTTGTGGACATGAAGAAACCACAAGTATATCACACATACTTGTTGGCATTGTAATTAATATAAAATTGAAGAAAACATAATATATATCATTCAAACTGAGAAATGTTTTTCACACAAAAATTGTGTTTCTGCCAATTTCCCTATAATTTTGAGCAAATGTGTGTAATATGGTATAAGGTGGGAATGGTAAATGAGGGAAAATTGCCCAAAAGCACATCAGAAATGACTGATGACAAATAGATCAGCAAGTGCTAGTGCAGCTCCACACAGAGCCCGGCACCTCCCAAAGTCTGCACAGGACACAGAGCTGAAGGTCCCAGCACAGCTGACCTGTGTGTGGTCCTTTGCTTGGTGTTGCGTCCCCATCACCTGATGTAGAGAGAACCAGTGGGTAGAGGTGGTGGGAGCTTCCTGAGTTCTTAGATATCAGCTTCTACAACTGTATGCTTTATTTTTATTCACCATTTATTTTCAAACACAACTGAAAGTGCTTTGCAACTAAGTTTACCTTAAATCTGTTTTTCTGGCTCATCATCAGCACTGCATAGAATTTAAACTCATCGTAGAAGAGGAAATTTTGTTTTTTCTATAGGAATTTTCTTTATTTCCATACAAGTGTGCCTGGCACAGAAAATGTACTCAGCAAGTACGTGTTAAGTGAATGAATGAATCCTCTTTGTGTGAATCACAATCACTGTGGATCCAAGGCCTCCGCTCCTCCCAATAAGAAGTTTGCAGCAGTGACCATCCATGCTGAGGGGTCAGACTGCTGTCGCCTTGACTACTGCTCCATAGGTCTGGTGGACAAGTTTCTTATGGCACAGGTGTGATTAAATGACTCACTGGACCTCCTCAAATTATTTATTTGCTGCTCAAAATAGTTACAGATCACCAGCACTACTTTGAAACTATTTTCAAAACTGTATGATTGAATGATTGTCACTGGTTCTTTTACTTAACTTAGAAACTCAGTTGCAAGTCTAACTTTGAGGGTCTACCTGGAAAAGTTAAAGGAAATAGAATAAAGGCACAGAAATCAGCTAGGCTCAGAAGGGAGAGAAGAAATGTTGCTATTCTGAGTAGCATTTGTGATTTTTGCTTAACCCCTAAATCAGCACTGTAAAGGAAATTATGAACCCTTTGGTCAAAAATTAAAATGTAACACATAGTAAAATTGATAAATCCTTATTCTTTACTCTGTAACTACCTGGTAACAGGAATAGGGTCTGAGCTCACCCTTTGGCCAGGCATCCTGCAGGAGACAGCACTTCCTGCCACTCCAGCAGGGACAGTTAGTCCCTGGTATGTAACAATGGATTTATGTGCTGGTTCTGAGCTCTGCCTGTACACATGACCTGGAAGCCAACAAATCATAACAATTTGACCAAAGGGTTCATAATTTCCTTTACAGTGCTGATTTAGGGGTTAAGCAAAAATCACAAATGCTACTCAGAATAGCAACATTTCTTCTCTCCACATGTAGCTCTGGATCAAAACCTATCTGGATCAAAACCCTACTTCTGATTTTTCAATTTAAAATTGTTATGATTTGTTGGCCCACTAATTTTATATTTCCTGAAGTTTTACGATAGTGAAGTTGGGTAGGAATTTTCTCTTTAATATATATTAAATGTAAGCCAGTGTATCCAATGTTGTTGAGATTATCTCGCAATGCTGCTGGTATAGCAAAAAGAAATTATTGTTCTTAGTAACATGAACCAAAGGAACAGGTGAGGGCATAACTTTTAGTTTTCTGATAGGCCAGGGAATAGTATGGTCTATAGCCTGCCACTTTTCTTGGAAGTGGCTAATAAGAAATTTGGGCTAAATTACTGTAATCATCAATAAAATAATGTAAAGCTAGCCAGAATCCGCCTGCATGTTCATTTAGCCTGTGGCAGTAGTACAAATGGAAAACAACACACCATAAATCTAAATATTTAAGGAGCTACAACTCAAGCTAATGAGCCATTGCATGAGATATGTTCTCCTTTCCTAGCTTGACAAATATGCCCACCCCCTTGCACTGCACAGGCCAAACTGCTCATGCTAGGAAGAGCTGCCTCTCAGGCAGCCTTCAGACAGGCAGATGAGGGAAGAGATCAGTCTAGACTCTCAAGGTAAATTTTGGGGTATGGAGGGAGAGGTCACTGTAGGGAAGTTGGCAGTAACTTTTGATCCAGTTTGCTGGGTTCCAGAGCTTATCCAGGAGGCTGGCAGGTATTGCCAGTTCTCCAAAATTTCCTGTAGGGCTGGGGACACTGGGCAGCATACATGTCTGTCTGGCAAGTGCAGGGTCCTGAGCTACATTCGCAGTACTTTATGCCATATCCTTGGGCACACTGTGCAGGATGAGACAGGAGGATCATTATGAGTCCTAGGTGAGGAGGGAGGAGGAGGAGGAGCAGGAAGAGGAGGAGGTGGAGGAGGAAAAAGAGGAAGAGAAGGGGGAGTCCCTGTTGCCTGGATATATGGCTCGTTAGAATTTCCACTGAATTTCTTGCATGCACATGTGCAAGATTGACGGATTGGCCAGAGAGCAGGGGTAAAAACATTGTGTGATCATTAAGATGATGAAAAATCATATAATTTGTGTTAGAGTGTGTCAGCACCTGATGTCTGTGAGTTGTGAGAAGATGCCATTTAGAGAAAATGAATCACAGTGCTTGAGTTGATCTGAGTTTAACTGGAACAACACTTTTTGAAAAAGTGATAGTGTGAATACAGTCTATGGTGAAAAACCTCTTGGTAGACCAAGTACACAGCTCAGGTCATCTCACACACACACACACACACACATACACACACACACACACACACACAGGATACTTCCACATTCTGTTTTAAGAAAACTAGGAAAAGTTTGCCAACTTCAGTGTGGCATCTGTTTCCTGGAGAGTTTTGTTCAATTGAACCAAAATTGAAAAGTCTAAAAATAGTAGGTAGGAGACAGGACTCTGAATTGAAGTCTGTGGAATTTCAGCTTCTCTACTGTGTGGGAGATGCCTTCAAACACTAGCACTTCTTAGTCCATCAATACTTTTAGTGGCAAATGCAGCAAATAGTAGCATATGATTCAAAGATTAGAAGAAAAATAAGGAAATGAAGCTGTTAGTGTGGCACTTAAGAAGAAAATCAATGAGCGCTACTACTTTTTTTTAATCTTTTATTTATTAACACAGGGTGTTACTACACAGCTCAGACTCGTAGTGATCCTCCTACCTCAGCCTCTCCAGTGCATGCCACCACGCCCAGTTTCAGTGGCAGGCTCAGTGCACCTGAGGGTGGGACTGGCACAGTGTACAGTACTGAGTATTGAACCTCAATTTTTGAGCTTGCCAGACATGTGCTTAGACTGCAAAGGTATCTCCCCAGCCCTGAATGTTACCACTTCTATTGCTAAAACAAAGCCTTATGTGAGGGAGAGGGCTGAAGATTGAAGTAGAGGACCTGAATTAAGCTTCAATTGAAGGGGCGACTGTCGGGTTTGAGTCAGAAGCCAAATCTAGAGATCAGGGAGAATTACCAACCTGAAAAATTGGGCAGGAGCTGGACTCATGAGTGAAAGAAGAGGCTAGGCAATCAGGACCATATATACAAGGAAATTTATTAAGAAAATGTCTTTCATACTCAGTGCAAGATGTGTCATGGTTAGGTGTTATTTATTCTTTGGCCAGAGCAAAAGATATGACAATTCTTACTTATAAATAAGGCAACCTTGGGAACTTGGGAACTGGTAGAAGAGAAGAAAATGAAAACATTTCGTGAACACAATATATTGTGGACCATTTTCTCTGGCTCTCCCATTACAATGGTAATTCTCAGAAAAGCCCAGAAAAATATTCACCACAGTTGGAGGAGTTTCAAGAATATTAGAAAATTAATAAAAAATTAAAAACTGGCAGAAAGTATAATCAGTCTTCAGAATAAGAGGACTCCAAATTCAAACGAGGGTAGACAAAATTTAGCCAATGAAGGAGGTACTGACATGGGAAGGAGTATTTAAGATTGAAAAAAGCAATATAGGCCAAGGAAGAGAAATAGCTCAAAGAGGAGGAGAGTAGCAGTTTCTGTACATCATGCATTTAACATCAGAAGAGGCTTTCTTCCAGAACGTGTTCATTCAGTTAGAGCCCATTCATGACACTTCTATCAGATTATGTTTGGACTATGTTTTCAAGACAAACTGTGATAAACTTTTATAATCCAATACCTGAATTTCATTTTTTTTTTTTTTAGTCCAGGGTCTACAGGGTCTCACTACATAGGTTGGACTCATAGTGATCCTCCTGTTTACAGCCTCACAAGTGCTGCCTGCTACCATGCCCAGTCTCAATTGCCATCTCATTGCACCCCCGGGGGCAGGTCCAGCAAGACAAGCCCAGAGATCGACCCTTCCTTCGACCCCTGCATCTGCCTAAGCTGGTTACTTTAATCCGCTGAGCTGTTTGGTTGGCCCATTAACCTCAATTTTGATCCATAACATCAAAGAAAGTAAGCAAACTGCTAAGACCAAACAAATAGGAAAAGTAAGAGGTAGAGTTGTCAAAACTATAATAAACAAAAGCAGATTTAGAAGAAAGTTGCTTTTGCTTGAACTCAAAAAAAAGCAGTTGTTTATTAGTTTTAGAGTTACATGATTAAAACTAATCAGGACATTACATGTGAATTTGAGAATTTATTTATTTATTTTTAATGTATTTGATATGGGGTCTCATGACACAGCTTGGACTCATGGTGATCTTCCTGCTTTCAGCCTCCCCAGCACTGGGATTACAGACATGAGCCACCACACCCAGACTTGCTTGCTGGCTCAGTGCACCCAAGGGCAGGGCTGGTGCAGCATACAGTACCTGGGCTCAGACCCTGGTCCCTGCACTTGCCTAAGCAGAGGCTCAGTCTGTTGAGCTGTTTCACTGGCCCAAGAAACCTTTTTTAAGGAGTTATTTCAATATACTTATTAGTCAACATTGCACTACTGTAACAAATAGCCAAGATATTATTTTTAAATTAAAAAGGTTTACATGGTCTTACACTTCTTAGGGCTTTGGTTTAGGGTCAGTTGTGGCCCTGGCTTTGGGTCTCTGAGAGCCAAACATGGCAGTAGAAGCAGAGCAAACCCACACATCTCCAGGCCAGAGAGAGAAAAGAAGCAAAGCCTGAGATTCCTCCCCACCCCTCAAATGCACACTTCAATAGCCAAAACATCTCCCCCCAATTTCCTACTTGATAGTTCCACATCTCACAATGATACCACCTTAGAGACAAAGCTTTAACACACTAGATTTGGGGGGCAGTTGGAACCCTAACTGCAGCGGTATTCATCAGCTGCTTATGCCATTACTGTGCATCCAGTACCCCTTTCCATGCTTTGAGAATGTCAATGTAAAGAACAAAGCTTTCTCGCTTGGCAGTATTTTTATTCTTGTGGAAGAGACAAATAAACTCCACCTCTACCCTTACACATGTGAAGATTTGACCATAGGCATAAGCTCACTAGCGCATCCTTCACACGGACCTTTTAGGGTCCGTCACGCAGGAAATATGCCAAAGACTGAATGAAAGACAAAGACACGCCATCTATATCTTCAAGACTGAAATCAGTGAAGAAAAGTTAAACTGTTTATAAAGAGACAAAATTGTGTACAAAGATACACTAATTAAATTCATATGGGAAAATGGTAGGAGCAGGAAAATGTCTAACTTTGAAAGTCAAAATATGGAAGATAAAGACCTCTGTAAAATTATCACTATGATCCCTAATTAGAAACATGCAGATTAACTACACACATTTATCCCAAAGTGTGAATAAAAGCTAAGATTTTTAAATGTCCAATTATTTCTATAAATCTTGTTTAATGCTGGCTGGTTACTAGGTGTCAAAGAATCAGTTCTGCTGTGTGGAAGCACTGGGACCAGGCTGCAGAAGATGTTTTCTTTTTCATGATAATGTTTCTTAATGCTTGTTTGCAGGACGTAATGATTCCATTGCTTGTAAAGAAGCAGTTTGCCAGGGAGATAGCTCAATGGCGTAAGTGCCCATCTGAGAAGCGCTAGGTCCCTGGTACCACAGACACACAAAAGAAATTAGTAAGGAGGTGGTTTTAATGCATGTATTGGGCAACCACATGAATGAATTAACAGAGAATTAAGGAGAGAAGCCACAGTTGGGAGTTTGGGAGAGAGTCGATTGGAGTCCAGCTGACCTAAATGGGTGAACAGTTTGAAGATGGTCAATACTCAATTTTTTCAAATAGTCTCTAATATGATTTGCCCAACCTGTGTTCTGTGCAGCAGTGTCTCATATGGATGGCTTGATGGACAGAAATACAATTTTAAACAAGATTAAAGTTTTAATAAATAAAACATTCAAATGATATGAGGGATATAATTGTAATGTAGAATTAATAGTGGTATACTCCAAGTAAAACTTGTAAACATTTATAAAATTTTTAAAAGAAATCAATGTTATGTAGAAAATAACATCAGTATTTGAGACCAATTTTTTCAGCCTACCTTATCTGATAGAGCACTAAATCTATAATTCTATATATAAACATTACTTGTAATTCTCTGTTTGAAAAATCCATAAATCAGGTATAAAATTTGCAGTCATACTCAAATGTCCATAAGTGCAGTTTCAGGCCTTCCATCACTGAATTCAACATGCTCATCACTTCTTTCCCCTGATAGCCAAATAAGCTACCCTTCATGGTACACAAGTAGTTAATCTCTATGGAAAACTGCAGGGCTGGGGAGATTGCTTTCCTGGGCTTGTGAATCACCAACAGCTCACCTAGCATTGTGCAGGAATGACCAGGTCATCATGAAACAGCCTTCAGACCCATGTACGAGTCCCCTCAGCCACTGCTAATGTATCCACCCTCCAGCTGATGGCAAGGCTTTGTTAAATTTCAGGCAATTTTGATAGGAGTGTGCTGAACAGAGCTATTACAATTGAGAGCAAAGAACCTTTCTTTGTTCCCAAGGTCTACATTATGACTTCTAGCCACATCCTCCCTAACACACCTTGGATGTTAACCCACCAGAGAGGACCAGGAAGCAAACCTCAACATGACTTAGTGTCCCTCTCTTCTCCTGCCCCATCAAAATTTTGACAAATTCTCCACTCAGCCTAGGAGAGATTGTGCCCCTCAACTCAGTAGAAAATTACCATCTTGTTATATGTAGTACACTGCATAGTATTTGCCTTTGAGGAAAATACTCTAGCCTGAATGCTCCAGGCATTCTGCTATTTTTATAACAGTAGTTTCGTATTCTTCTCCTTCTTTCAAGTGTTGTTCTGAACCTGTATTTTCCTAAGCTAAACCTGAGTAAAGTAAAACATTAAAATATATATTTAGAAATTCACAGAGGTTGCCAAAATTAAAATGGAAATAATAAGCTTGTCATTAAATACTTAGCACTATATAAATAAAGCTATAAATGTAAAAAATCTATCCCGTTTTGACATCGCTGATTTGATTTGTGTAGAAATTTACGAATTAAAGAATGAAACTTTTAAAAATATAAATGGTTCACACTGACAGTATTTGAACACTGGAGCAGAAATTTTTCTTTACATTGTTTAACATTCTCCAAAATATTTTCCTATACTTAAGAACTATTTGTACAATAAAGTGTAAAATGTCCTTAGTTGTTCTAAAAGTCAAAGATACACTTGATACATCGCTTCAGAAAAGAAAGACATTCAAGATTCATCTGCTTCTGTCAATATGGACACAACTATTTCCAAATAAAGGCAACCTGGTGGGCGAGATAGCTCAGCGGACTAAGCCATTCTTAGGCAAGCTCAGGGAGCTGGCTTGGACGCTGGCACCACGGGCTTCACCAGCCCCACCCCCAGGCGCGCTGAGGCAGTCCCAGAGTCCGAGAGTGGTGGCTCATGCCTGTAATGCCAGTGTTGGGGAGACTGCAGACTAGAGGATCACTAGAAGCTGCAGAGTGAAATTCTGTACCAAATACTCTAAAAATAAATCAATAAAAAAGTGCATATGCTCCACTTAAACAGATAAATGCAACCAAAATGTGCTTCATTAAAAAAGGATCCGCTAACTTCTAATCTAACAATATATTGTAACTCAGCAGGAGATCAAGTAAAGTATCTTATGTTCTATCACATGATTTTTTAAAAATTCAGTGGGCAAAACCCAATATTTATTCCAACTTCAAATAAATAAATAAATGAATAGGAGGTGAAATGAGAATTGAGAAATATTTCTTTAATGTAGCCCCAGAATCCTGAGTGCTTCAAAACTAGAAAATCTTTGTTTTATTTTATGTTTACAAGATTCTATAGGGGGAGCAGGGAGATAGCTCAGTAGAATAAGTGCTCTCCTGACAAGTGCAGAGTCTTGAGTTCATTGCCCAGTCCCGAAAAAAAAAAAAAAAAAAAAGGATTCTATGGTACTATTATTTTTTTAAGTATCTTTTAAAAAGTTTTGAGCAGGTCATAAGATTTTGACAAGGAGAACCACACAAAAATTTATTTAAGAAATAAAGTGCATGTTTAATATGATTACAAAGTTTCCCAAATTAAAACAAAATAGATTTTGATATAAAAGCTTATGTAATAATCTGGTTAGAGAAAATAAGCGAACAATAGGAAGGGGATTTTGTTTTATGATACAACGTTTTGGAATGAATCAATTCATACACAATAGAATTCTTAAAAGCACAAAATTTATAGGAATTAGTTCAAAGATACATAGGTAAGCTAGCATAAGAAATAGTATCTCTAAGAGAAAGCCTTATCCAAAATGTTTAGAGAATAAAGGCAATGGGCTTTTAGTGAGGAAGATGAGATATTTAGAGAAAAAAGTATTCTCAAATAAACGTTCTTCGGTAAATAGTGATTTTTCAACCATGATTTTCTAACAAATTATTTTAAATAAAATCACAGAAATTATACTTCAAAGTAAAACTAATTAAAATATTGAATCAATTACATTAAAAATGTAAAACAGGGACAGAGAGATAGCTCTAAGCACCTGCCTGGCAAGCACAAGGACCTGGGTTCCATAAACCTGGCAAGCCACCAAAACCAGTCATGGTGATGTCCACCTGTAATCCCAGCACTGGAGAGGCTGAGACAGAAGGATTGCAAGAAGTCTGAGCTGCATAGCGAGACCCTGTACCAAACAAATAAATAATTTTTTTCAAAAAGGATGTAAAAATAGTGGCAAATGAAAGACAGCCAATGGGATTAATAACATCACATTTTACTGTTCAGCAAGAAAGATTTGTTTTTAAATAATGTGAAACTATGATAAAAAACAAAATCCTGTAAAAGTTGTCTTTTGTGTGTATCATTAACTTTCATAGCAGGATAACAATTTGTGTGTGGAAGAACACTTCTCCCTGTAGTGCTGTTTGGGCATTGGTGTGTGTACCTGCTTGCCTGTTCGAGTGAGTGGCAGCCGTGGGGCGGGACTTGGACATCTATACAGTATAAGGCTAGATGGGGGTTAGTGGAGGAACAAAATGCAAGTGGCAGTGGAAACCAGAGAAATAAGTGGTTATGCTTTTAGTGGTGGTGGGACAAGTGATCTTATGAAAATATCTCTCAGAGATGATTTTTTAAAATTCACTTCTGTTAAGACTGAAATTAAAAATGGTGCAGGAGACAAGCCCCAAATCTTTCCAGGCACTTCCATAATAAATATTTTTGCGTGTCTCTTTCCAGCCTATATTACATGCACAAATTTGATCGCTGCCACATTTCATAGCCAGCTAGAACCCTTGCACTTTCATTAGATGCCACACTTATTTCTCGTTTCATCATACATGTTCAATCAGTGTCATTAGTGACACCAAGGAAGACTCCTCATATTGATTTTTATTTTTTTAACAAAACTGCATGGATCCATGAGTGAGCCCCTATTTTTCATCTTTAGAGACTACAGTTTGGCAGTCACTTTTGTATAAGTTTTTTTTCCTGTGAAATGCAAGCTTTCAACCCAAGTTTTTGTAGCCCTGAAGATGTATGTTTTGTCTGTCCCTTGGCTTTTGTTTGGCTGTATGAGACGACGCTTATGTGAGAGATGCATATAAAGATGTTGATTTTCTTTTCCTCTTTCTGGAGAACATTGTTTAATTTGGTATTAAAAAGGTTCAGAAAAGAAACAAAAATGGTTTTGTATAATAAGCCTTGAAGAAGCAAGCAATTACAGTTATTTTTACATGGTATAATCAGTATCCTTTTAAATGTGTAATCAAGTGGCATCTATAATTATTTGGACCACTTGGCTCTGGTGCACAATCGAGGATACTGAAGTGCACTTGCTCCTTCTTGTCTCCTACTCATTGACTGCTTATAACTAAGAGCTGATTTTCTTTTCCTACCATAAAGCTTAGTTTTGGAGGAATTCCAGTACCAGGCAAACCTGGGACCTTTCTAAAGAAAAACTTCCACGGATGTATCGAAAACCTTTACTACAATGGAGTAAACATAATTGACCTGGCTAAGAGACGGAAGCATCAGATCTATACCGTGGTAAGTCCGCTCCTGTTCCCTACCTTCCTGGGCCTTCACTCTCAGGGGTACATTTCGCTCCCACCCCTGGCCCCTGTATCTCTGGAGAGTGTGCGTACCTTGAGCTCTTGCAGTGCTTACTAGCCTACCAGGACACAGCAAAGAATAGCAGGGCTAGAGACTAAGCCAGGGCGTGTGACCTTACTGGCTGTTTTGCATTAAAGACACAACATTCCATTTTCCTGGCAGTGGTAACTTCCCAGCGTTGGGCAGTACTTGCAGCGTAAGTAGGGTAGCGTGGATTGTCGTTATCGTTGCAAGTGCAGCAGGAGCGCGCACGAGCCTGGTGGGTCCCCAGCATGGAAGCCGCGAGCTGGCCCAGGCTTCACTGGCTTACAAGGAGCGTGGTAAGCGAATGCGGCGCCAGTGCGGGGGCTCCAGAAGGTTCCTTGATCTCATTTGCAGTTCTGGCAAATTATTTTCTAATTACTTAAAGCGTGTCTTACTTGCTAGAGTCTGAATTTCCTCCAATAAAGCATAAGTCAGAACCAGTTCTTATTTTTTTAAACACCGTTTCCTCAGAACCTCTCCAGTGGAAGGAGCAGAGCAAAGGCGTCGATGTTTCCAGCCGAACTTAAGGAGCCCTGTCTCCTTGCAGTTCTTTCAGTATTTGCTGTGTAAATCTTGCGGTCTCTGGAGTACTGCTTTTTGGTCCTGTCGATTTAATTGTTATTATGATGTTATTTTCCGTCTCTGATAAGTGTCTTTGCTCTGCAAGGTATTAATAATGTGGTCATAAACGCTTTTTAAAAAAAACAAATGATGCTTACGTGGTGTAGCTTTGCCCATACATTTTTTTTATTTGTTTTTAAATTAATTTTTATTTTTAAAGAGAACACAAAAATACTAAAAAAAACGAAAGAAAAGAAAAAAAAACATTAAAAACGATACAGAATTTCACTGAAAAAAGTGATAAGCATTCAAAATTATAAAAAACGGGGCCTTTGAGATGGCTCAGTAGAATAAGCACTTCCCTGGCAAGCGCAAGAAAAAAATGATGGAAATGCTTTCTGTATTGCATATTGCTATCTTTAAATTAGTTGTTCAGATTACCAGACATAACACTGGTTAAAGATTATTAAAAAATTCAAAAAGAGAAAAAAGCATTAAACATTAATTTCTCCTTTCAATAGATCACCAGAAATCAGCAATGCAATTATCTTAGATATATACATATAGATGATATAGATATAGATAGATATAAAAATATCTTAAATATTTCTTGAATTATTTTTAGAATTTCATTTTTATTTACTTAATATTATAACATATCTTTTTACATACATTTTGTTAGTAGTTTCTCAGTATCATGTCATTAATATATTATGACATACTAGTTTCATCATTTTATCAATTTTCATTTGAATGAAATATTTAAATCTTCTTTTATCAGTGTGGGGTGGTCTGGGCCGATAATCCCAGCATTCGGGAGGTTGAGGCAGGAGGATCTCTGTGAGTGTGAGGCATTGAACTGCCTAGTGAGTTCAAGTTCAGCCTGAAGTCCACAGGAAGACCCTCTCTCTCTCACACACCCTCTCTAAAAATAAATTAGCCTATTTTAAAATTCATGTGATTTATTTTTATGACTGTTACAATTATTATTTACTCTCTATATACTTAGAATTGTAACATATTTTTATTTAATTTCAACTATCAAACACAATCTGCAAAACTCAAAACAGAGCTATTTTGTGCTTATTGCATTTAGTTATCCTTTTTGCAATAAGTAAAAATTGTACCCTGATTTCTCCCTACCTTTCACCAATTTCTTCTTTTGTCATTTTCTAAATAATTCTCTTTCATCATTTTTTAAATGTGAAGATGAAAATTTCTTTTATTTATTCTTGAAACATATTTCCTCCAAATATAAAGCAGCATGTTCACAGTTCCTTTTTTACAGCATGTGAGAATATTGGGCCATTTTCCTTTGAACTTAGTGACAAATCCATTCTCTCATTCTGATGGCTTTTCTGAGATAGATGATACATCATTGTTCTCTTGATGACTTCTACATTATTTTTGTCTTCAGTTTTAGAAGTTTGCCTCTTTGTCATGGTATGATTGACTTCAGGTTTAACCAATTAAGTTCTTGTTCTGTGTCTCTTAAGTATGGACTTCTATCTCTCACAGCATTTGTGAAGTACTCTCTTATTATCTGTGTAAGCATTTCTTTTTTTTTTTTTTTTTTTTTTTTTTTTTTTTTTTTTTTTTTTTTTTTTTTTTTTTTTTTTTTTTTTTTTTTTTTTTTTTTTTTTTTTTTTTTTTTTT